>JASPKZ010007161.1:1165000-1378703 GCA_030220185.1 Diploptera punctata
CATAAAATAATTTTACCTTGTACTTTTATTCTCACTCGCCTCTCACCACTGGAGTCCCGAGATCGAGTCTCGGTCACTCCATGTGGGTTTCGTTGTGGACGAAACGGAGCTTGGGCAGGTTTTTCTCGGGGGTTTCTCCCGTTTTCCCCTGCCACAATTTCATTCCACCATTTCTCCATACCCATCTCATCCATTTCGTTTCATTTCGTTCATCTGTCCCTGTGCATCAGGTGTGGTCGGCCAGCACCTTTGTCATTCACAGACCTCTATATAAGAGGCTTCTTCTCATTTCATCCCTCGACCTGACCCTGAGTTGGACACGAGTTAAGAATTTTTTGATTCTACCTTTGTTCTAACCTCTCTCATGTTAAAATTTTAAAATTTGCAACTGATAAAACAATCGTCCTCAACTATAGGCTATTAACTTCTGTTGTATAACGTCGTCACACTCTTACATCTATTAATATAGTTGAGGACGACTGTTTTATCAGGAACGAATATAAAATTTTAACACTATTTTAACCTCAACGATGTTCTACCATGAATTTTGAAAGTATATAACCTCTGTTATTGTTTATTTTTATTTAACCATAAATATAATAATAATAGTTTTCTTGTATCTTGTAAGCCCATGTTTCCCTTAACAGAGATTTAGGCGCTCTCCTCCTACAGGGAAGAATTTGAACCATACTAATTTAGTTACACTTCTTTCGTATAGATGTCATTTTGAGTGGTCCGTAGTCGGCGTTCCGCCTCATACTGACATCTAGGAAACCAAGGTAGGACTAGGACGGGAAAATTCCGTAAATTTTGCTTAGAGGCCTTTTCATTCAGGCTTATGGATCTTTCATGAGCCTGAAAATCTTCACACTCGGGACCCACGGCTTAAAGTCCCTCCCGGAGGACTTTCTCCTTGGATTTTTCCATTCTAAAAAAATCCATCGACCCCGGCCGGGTTTGAACCCGCGACCCTCTGTATCAGTGGCAAGGAGCATAACCACTATCGTTGTTGTGGTTGTTATTATTGTTGTTATTATTATTGTTATTATTGTTATTATTATTGTTATTATTATTGTTATTATTATTATTATTATTATTATTATTATTATTATTATTATTATTATTATTATTATTATTATTATTATTATTATTATTATACGCCTGCACAAGAGAGTGCAGTTATGTCTTAGTGTACGGAAATTGTAAAATAATTAACTACCTACAGGATTCATTACTGACTGCCCCGAGGCTTTCGCTGGATGTCTATAATTACTCCTAGATTAATTACTTGGCGACGCATTCAATGTCATGTCTTGTAATCACACTTTGCAGCTATATGAGTTTAAGTGGTGGTGATGTATTAGTGGCCAAATTCATTTCTCTCATGCAGTAGTTTTACTTACAAGGATTGAAAATGAGGTTTAGTAAAGAGTTGTAAGGAAGGAATTTCAAAATAAATTCGTAAAAAAAAGTCAATCCTTGCATTGAAACTTAGAAATTTGATTTTACTTAATGCAAAATTCTTTAGCTATATTTAATACATAGGCACTTAATATTAACATGCACTGTAAATAACTTATTCAATAACTGATACAAAACAACATCACTAAATATGTTCATAATGAGCTCACGTCTTACTTTTATGGAATGTTGAGTTTATTAGGACTGTTTCAAGATAATATATGAATATATCCAAAATACATGCCAACATAAATTACACTGGTCAACATAATTTTTGTCTCATGAGTACCAATAGTTGTACTTAATGCAGTTTTTTATCGTGTCTTCAAATATGTGTTCGAAATTTCTCCATCACCCACAGTTTGTGGCAGAACTTTAAAAGGCAGGCACGAGATCTCTTCAGGGCGTGTTTTAGATTAATCTTATTTCTGGGTTCTACCGATGTGAAGGACAAGGAATTCGATGATCAGTAACAATGAGTAGTGTAATTAATTAAAACTGGTTTATTCTGTGAACTTCTTATGAACAACACAATATATAATGAATTAATATTATCTTGAAGGCTACTTGAGCAAATCTAGACTTCCCAGGATATTTACGTACGATCGATTGATTCACACTTTAGATAATAATATAGGAGTAACAGACTCCTCCGAATACTAGTAATGTGATAAACTAGCCCACTCTGTTTTTGTAAAGTAGCCACTGGCCACACTCTATGTACTCGTATGGGCCACCAGCAACAGGCCACACACTGTGATCGTATCTAGCGCGACTAACCACACTGTGTGTGTGTGTGTGTGTGTCTGAGATCCTAACCACACTGTTATCGTATGGGCCACCAGACCACACACTGTTTTAACAAATAAAATTTCTTTGCCTTTTATATTAATTTTCCAAGGACGTTTTAAATTGGCTCAAGTATTCCTTTTACAAAATGTATTGTCAACAGGTCAATCACATTTACACTTTTACAGCGAAACATGGACTCTTACTTTAAGGGAGGAAAGGAGATTACGAGTATTTGAGAATAAAGCTCTTAGGAAAATTTTTGGACCAAAGAGAGATGAACAGACAGGTGAATGGAGAAGACTACATAACAATGAACTACATGGTCTTTATAGGAAGCCAGATATAATAAGAACAGTTAAGTCTCGTAGACTGCGATGGGCAGGACATGTTGCGCGTATGGGGAATGAAAGACGTGCATGGAAACTTCTTGTAGGAAAGCCAGAAGAAAAACGCCCAGTTGGTAGACCAAGAATGAGGTGGGAGAACAACATTAACTATGATTTGAGGGAAGTAGATTATACAGGGAATGATTGGAAAGCATTAGCTCAGGATAGGGATGTATGGAGAGCTTATGTCCGCGCGGCCATGAACCTACGGGTTCGATAGTGCCAGTGAGTAAGTAAGTATAATAAACAATAGTTTCACTTTGCCAGATACATATACCTGCCAACACTTGAGTTACCGTTAACCACTGCATAACAAAAGCTTATTGTGTGGTCCCAAATACATATACCTGCCAACCCTTGAATTACCGTTAACCACTGTATAACAAAAGCTTATTGTGTCGTCCCAAATATTAACCAAATTAGTAATTCTAGGAATTACTAATGCTACAAGTTTTTTTATTTCAATTTCAATTAATGGATTTAAATAATTATTCTTTAATAAACGTTTTTCGTCAATTTGTCCATTGTAAAATAAAACGGGGAACCCTTTCATCAGGAGATTTCAGCTATGGAAAAGAGATATCAAGGCAAATGGAATCCTAATATGCTGGCCGATTATTGTTGGACCATCAAGAGGGATTCTCCACAGACGAAATATAGCAGAAAATCGTCATTTCTTACTTTCTAGGTGAGTCCGAATGTTCGAATATTGTGTAGTTACCAATGTAGAAAATATTAAATTATTTGAAATTATAAAAACCTGTCTCTCGGATACCTTGCGTGATGGAGAAAAACCGATATATTTGAATTCAGGAGAAAAATACTATCATAATCACATTTTTTATTTCTGAGAAAAAAAATTTTGTTGCTCAGTGTTATTAATTACATAAACTTAAAGTTATGAATATGTAGTCAACCATTTATATTATTTGGGATATACATAATAAATTAAACCGATGTCAAATAATGTGTGGCGCCATAAGAAGAACCCTCCGAAAGACTCGAAGAGAAATTCAGCTCAGGGTTTATACAATTATGGCTGTTCCTGTTCTTTTATATAGATCTGAATCTTGGGTACTTAAAAAAAAAGATATCTCACACATTCAAGCCACTGAAATGGAATTTTTAAGATCCGTAAAAGAATGTACACGCATGGGTAGATTACATAAAGAGTCAATAAGAGATGAACTGGATATATTTTCAATACTCGATAAACTAGAAGAGCACAAATACCGATGGAAAGAACATTTAGACAGAATGAACAATACAAGATTACCCAAAACGATCAACACCTACAAACCGCACGGAAAAAGCTCTCTGGGACGGCCAAGGAAACGATGGACTTGAGACCTCGAGATCACAGGTTGCATTGACCTAATCCTGGAAAGGAAGAAGAAGAAGGTCTAACAATGGAACAAATGAAAGTCTTTTTTATCAGCAATGCCAATTAACAATATAAAATAAACGTTGTATGACAGATATTTTTTATTCAATGCCCCAGGTTGTCATTTCGACATTTCTGGTGTTCTCTCCTGGCATTGGCATAATTGGAACCCACTTCTGAGGTTGGGGCGCCTGGAAGGTGGGGTTACGGCTGCCCCGATGATATGATGGGTGACGATGATGATAGTGGTGTGCCAGGAGAATCCTTAATCCTAAGCTTAATCTAAGGCGAATATGAATGACAATGATTATGATGGTCATATGATGTTCGGGGACCGCTTGGGCCTTAAAGTTCCCTGAAATTGGTATTACAAGTGAGGAAAACCCCAGAAAAGAAACTGCACCCATGAAATTTGTCCCAACCGGGGATCGAACCCAGGCCCGCTGCATGACAAGGCAGCAAGCTACCTCGTTATAATTTATGTTGGTCACCATTGCTACTTTACTTGTCAAATTACTAATTAAGTTTGTCATTGATTCATTCGTATGTTGCCGGAAGTTGAACCCGGTTTTGTGAATATTACAGTACACAGTACTGTAATGATTCCTTTTCCGGCTTTTCGTAAAATCTTAATTTACTAAAATGAGACAATATGATTTATCAGTGTATTTCGGTGGAAAAAATTTCAAATACATATTCAAATATATCCAATAACATTTTCGTCTGCACTTAAGAAAAACGCATCTATGGCTCAAATCGAGAGAGTTTAAACTTTAAAAAATCCACCTTTTATCATAGACATGTAGTAGGGATATATGGAGTTCTACAGTAATGTTGAGGCCTTAAAATGTATTAATGTGATTGTATAAGCTCTTATAACAATAAATTCTGAATTTATATTGTTTTATCATTTCTTCAGTTCAAAAACGTTGTATGATATTATTATGAAAGAAAAAAATGCAGTATTTCTCCTCCCAAAAAATGTAAAATACAGTTATATCTCAAAATTCGTTTGGAAATGTGAGCAAGGCAGTTGCAACTAAAAAAAAGTCTATTATGTTGGAACATTTGACAGACACGAAAAAAAAAAAAAAGGTAGGCGAAAGTCAATTTTTCCTTTGTAATCTAGAAAACATACTTTTAGTTGCACTATATCCATACTTTCTTACTTGAAAGCCAAATTTTGGAGGTAAATTAACCATGACTAAACTGACCTTTTACTGTTTCACACTTCTAAATGGTAGTGGTTTTCACGAAGATTCTGATGGCCTCTCGGACTCCATTTCGACAAAAAAAAAGTGACTTGCCTGATTATTTCTCTGTGCCCTTCTTATGAACATTTGTACCAGTTGTAATTTTTAAAAAACAAATATTCATTTGTTTTACCTTTCATACAGGATTGTATGAAATCCTTAAAATAAGTCTACTGAAAAATTGTGATTTTATAACTGTAATGCTCTAGTTCCATCGATATGTAAACAAAACATTCTCAAATCTACATGTTCTTTGCTTCTTAATATTTTCCTGTCATGATAAATGTTTAACATAATAAATTACTTACAATTTACGTCTTCAGGTTCCTTCAGAAAAAGATAAATCTAGATAAGAAAAGTTCAAAGAATAATAAGATTACGATAAAATCTAATACAAGTTAGGCTCTAATGTAATGCAGGTGTAATTTCCATGTTATTCATAATAAATGAGTAGTAATAGTAGATCTTTAAAATTTAGCATTTAAAAATCAATATTTATGGCAATACTTAATACAACTAAAAAGAAAAATTTCTGTCTAAACCGGTATTTGAATCCAAGACCGCTAGCTTGGAGCGCTGGAGTACTAATTATGGTGCACTTAAACTATCCAGGAAGAGAGACAAATCTTTCTCTACTTGAAATTCTCATGTTTCCCTATTAGTGAACTTTTTTTCACATTGCAACAGGGTCGCATGAATAAATTCCCATTATATTGACTTGTTAGTTGAAGCGACCCTGTTGAAATGTGAATAGAAGTTCACTATCAGGGATACACGGGGTTTCAAATAGAGATAGATTTGTCTCTCTCTATCTGGTTTGCCTCAGTAGCACAATGGTTTAATGGGTCAGCACGTAAAGCTGGAGATCTCGGGTTCAAATCCCGGATTAGGCATATATTTCTCTCCTTGATTGTATTAAACATTGCATGGAACAAAAAGTCTGAACACATTTATTTCAATATTGCATTTTGTAATTAGCTTATACGGTACTGAATAAATTCCTATTACAATGCTTTTATAGTAGAAGTTGCTCTTTTGTAATGGGAACAGAAGTTTGGTAATAGGAGTACAGGGAAATTTCAAGTAGAGAAATATTTTTGTCTGTTCGTGGACGGGTAAAGTAGCACAATGGTTTAGTACACCAGCGCATAAAGCTGAAGATCTTGGGTTCAAATCCCGGTTTAGGCAGAATTTGTTCTCTTTAGTTGTATTAACTATTTAATGGGAAAATGTCCGAATACATTAATTCCAATATTACGATTACAGCAACAAGAAAGTTAGTATTTAGCATTTTGTAGCGTTTTATAAAAATAATCATAATCACATAAAAGCTGTAAGAACCACATTATTAAAATATTTAATATTTGTCTTGCTAAGTTTCTTAGATTTATTTAATATTTTATAAGCTTCTTTATTGCCTATCTTTTCTCCCAAGCCATTCTCTTATCACTCAACTTCCACATTAGAATATATCAATCTTCTTCTTAAGCTCTTTCCTTCCTTGTGCCAGGATTAGGGCGCTCCCTGATGGAAACTTACTGACCAAGTTAATTTAGTTACACTTATTTACCCATAGATGTCAGCGAGTGATGGGGTCTGCCTAGCACCTCGACGAGACATCTAGTGGGTAAGTAATGCATTACTGGTTGGGAAATAGTCGGAAAATTTTGCACGGAAGCCTTTATATTCAGGGTTGTGGTCTTTTACGAGCCTGAAAATCTTCAGACAAGGACCCACGGCTTTAAGTCCCTCCCGGAGGATTTGTTCCTTGGATTTTTCCATCCTAAAAATCCATTGACCACGGCCGGGTTTAAAACCGCGTCCCTCGGAACTAGAAGCAAGGAACATAACCACTAGCCCACCGCGACAATAAAGTAAAATTGCTCTCTTTTATAATTGTGATTTTTATTCCTATCAATCTTGGCATTCAACTTTCTTAAACGATAACAATTTACTGTGTAAGCCTGCTAGGCATTACTTCTGTGCGAGTGGCCATTCAACACAAAAAAAATACTCTCTCTTCTCACCTCCGGCACTCAAAACTAGAGATAAGTGAGGAAACCATTAAAATTAGTTCCCATGTATTCTGCAGAAACGTATATTTGTAATTTGTGTAGAATCAGATGAACACTGAAGAACAAAGTAAGAAAGGATACGCAGCTAAGATTTTACTCAACGATGGCACTACCAGTGGATGTATGGAAGTGAGACCTGGGTCCTGAACGAAAAAGAAAAAAAAAAGAGTAAATTCAGGCAGCAGAAATGAGATTCCTACGGGCTCTGAAAGTTGTACAAGATAAGAACATATTAGAAATGAGAATATTAGAGAGGAACTAAAAGTATAACTACTTCTTCAACAAATAGAACAACACAGGAACAATTGGATAGAACAACTGCAAAGAATGACAGATAGGATACCAAATATGGCAATTAGGCCTATATTATAATCCTGGAGGGCGAAGATCGGTAAGAAGACCAAAAAAGCGCTGGGCTGAACAGATGTGAGATCGGAACAGACAAAGACCTAATCTGTGAAGTTGATGATGATGATGATGATGTGTAGAATTTAGTATTTTATCGTGAATTAAAAAAACAGCAATATACTATACGTACGTTAGTTAGAAACACAAAATTAATATTTTTTTTATAAAATTTATACGTATATCACATTTATGACTATTGCGTAAAACTACTCTCTCTCTCTCTCTCTCTCTCTCTCTCTCTCTAAAAGATATGTATGGGTTACCACGCCAACATCATCACACTAGCCACAATCCGCATAAGTTTTGTTATGAATAACTGAGTTTTTTTTGTCCCCCCATCAGTATTGTATGAAGTCGCGTTAAAGTTCTAATTGAAAATATTGTTTGCATCGTTACAACTTCCCATTGTTTAACAAAATCTGAATGAAGTCAGTCCCATATCCAATGCCGCTTATTTAAAATCAAATTATATTTTTCTTGCTTCCCAATGACAATATTGTAATGTTCGTCCGGAGGACTTCACATATTTTTATGTGATGATATTTCCTTTTCAAGAAGTAGCTGAATTAATATACTTAGGAACAATAATTACAAACAGAAATTAGGTACACAAAGAAAATAAACATAGACTCAATTCTGGAAACGCCTTCTGTTACGCATTACAAGCAATCTTGTCAGCCCAACTTCTATCAAAAAACATTAAAATAAAAACATATGAAACTGTTATTCTTCCAGTTATATTATATGGATGTGAAAGATGTATTATTACTTAAAGGGAGGAGAAAAGATTACGAGTATTTGAGAATATATTTTTAGCATTTTTTTTTTTTGGTCTAAAGAGAAAGTCTAATATACAATTGAATGGAAAGAACTGCATAATAGTTAGCAACATGAATGGGAAACCAGGAGTAATAAGAACAGTTAAGTCTCGTAGGGATGGGAAGGACATGTGGAACGAACTAGGAAATAAAGTGGGGCATTGGGAACCTTGTAGGAAAACCAGAGGGAAACGCCCAGTAGGTAGGCCAAGAATTAGGTGGGAAAGTAAAATTAACATGTTTTGAGGGAGGTAAATTATTCAGGAGACGATTAAAAATAGCTTAGAATAGGAATGTATGGAGAACTGATGTCCGCGCAACTATTAACATGCGGATTCGATAGTGCCTGTTAATTAGTTAGTAGTATGTCCATTTCCACTTTTTGATGGCACAATAGCATGTTAGTAACGTGGTTATTCCAATTATATTAAAATGTTTATCACGAATCATCACAAATCAGGAACATATCCAGAAATTATTTACGAAGATTTTCCGGTATCAGTTTAGGATGTTGTAGAATTATCTAGAATTATACAGCTACATTTATATTGGTTAAATTAATTATAATTATTTATTAGAACATTTATTTTTTATTATTCTCATTATACATTCAAAGTGATTTTCTGGTCTTTCGCGTGGTTTATTCTAGTTCTTTTTTTTTTTAGTTAAAGTTAAATAATTTTAATTTACCATCATGCCACATCGTGCTGGGATCAATTTGTAAAATTATTTTTCCTAAGTCTTTGAATATGTCTTTATCGTGTTATGAATTTCATAAAAAATATTATTTTGGAATAAAAAAGTATTTACAGTATATTCACTGCGCAAGTCCTATATTTACATAGGCCTACAGTTTTTGTTTATCTGTCCCTAGTGAACTTCCACCTATCTGCTGTACCTACACATATGATAAGTCACAGTTGTAGAACAATTAGTCAATAAATAGTATCTTTCAGTTCGTGTTTTAAAAATCTTCAAAAAAGCTAATCCGGGAGAAATATGTAAGTATGTAATTTTTTTTCTGAAGTAATGCATTATAGCTTCTAGTGCAAACTCTCATTTTGATTATTGTGACACCTTATTGAGAGGCATTGAATGTGGACTGGCATATAAATGTTCTTCATCCTTCCGCGTTGGTTCCATTTCCATGATCGCAAAAAAAAAAAAAAAACACATTCTCTTACTCTGCTATTCAAAATGATACATACCTATACAAAAATCTACTTCATATTATGGACCAGAGCACGGAGCGTTTTCCGTTACGTGTAGCAGTCGTCCACTTTCACTGTATAGAATCCACGTCTGTCGTACTGTCTTTAGTTTAGTGGGATATGTGATTAAATGAATGCTTTCATATTGAACTATTTTTGGTCGTACTGTAGCTGTCGAGAAAATCGCACATGAGATATTTGCGTTTAGTTTTAAGTCATATATTTCAGTATATTTTCTTGGTAAATTGTTTAGTACATTGCTTTATTTTTATTTATTTATTGTTAAATGGCTGAATGTGTTGCTGAAGTTTTGATTACTCTAGTACAAGTCAGACCAAAATTCTTGCTACAGTCCTACAGCTTCTGCAGAATCTTCAAGTGCAGATAATATTAGCGTTGGTGTTGTTAATAATATTAATTAAATAATTTTAACCCAGTCACGTATATCATATGTTATTTTCTCAAAATTAAAATTATAATATAAAATTATAAATTTTACCTTGCAGGTCCGCCTCCTCAACTTTTTAAATTATTAATTCTCTGCAGGCCTTACGGAACTTGTCCCATCATCAGCAGAAGCAAGAGATATCTCTTGTTCCTTCTTCTGATGATGGGACTGGTTCCGTCTCCTCAACTTTGATATCCTGATAACTCCTGCTCCATCTGCTACTGATGGGACTAGTCCCGAAAGGCCTACAGAGAATCAGTACTTTACAAAATTGAGGAATCGGTCCTATAAGGTAACAATTTTATAATTTTATTTTAGTTTTGTGACTAATGCCTCAAAGGCGTTTTATCTTGAATTGTATTAATATTAATTTTATTTTCTTCTTCTACAACAGAGATGAGGCATTTCTGTTTGTTCCAGTCCCAAAAATAATTTAATAAATACAAATTTAAATAAATATTGAATTTTCAAACGTTTACTTTGTTCCTAATATTGTATTTTCCAATAAAATACAATAATACAATAAAATAAAATTGCATTAATTGCCTATTTGTTTACTCTATATGCACTATCTTTAAGTATGCTTTCAAATGTTACATAGATCTGCTATAAATCTATGATTGGACCTCAAGATACTATTTCTACGTTATTTTTGAAACAACAATGTTATGATGCCATTAAATAGTGTGCAAATTTGGAACTTTTTGATTTTTTAATTCCACCGAAAGCAGCTGGAATTAATTGGTTTAAAAATGGGCTTAGGTAATGGGTATTAACCTTTTTTCACGGAGTTATCACGCTGGTCGATACTTACGTTAGAATATAATATTAAACTCTATTGATAGAGGGTAAAATCATTAGGCCTATATAAAATTAGAAACAAAATTACAACAGTGCATTAATAACATACGAAATTTAGACCAATAAATATAAGAAATAACCGTCACAATTTTTTGATAAAATTATGCTCATTAGTATTTACAAAAATAAGTAATGCATTTTTGTTTACCTCAACGTTACAATTAGTATTTCAAGTGACTGTACAATTAGTAATAAGGGACTGTTTATTGTAAGTAAACACTTAAATCGATTTAGTATTCATAGACATCACTTATTTTCACATAATGAGGGTTTAATTGCCGCTGCCGGACATGGCGTCATAACAGATACTGGCCATAGAGTAGGTACCTATCCTTTACTCTAAGTACTGGCTCTAGTTGTGTTAACAGAAAGATATTGTTGATGTTTACAAGTTTAGTTGCTATAACAACATGTTCCTTATATAATTTTTGTTACAATAATGATAATCATCATCTTCACTTCAAGGTTTAGACGATATGCCTGTTTCGAATTCACAATGATTCCTTCCATCTCTTCCTAGGTCTTCCTAATTCCTTAATCCCTTTGGTTTATAATGATATGCTATCTTGCGCAATCTTGTTTCTTCCATTCTCTGAACATGCTCTTACCAGCCGACGCGGTGTTGTTGAGTTCTATCATTTATTGAATATATTTCTAATTCACATCTTATATCTTTATTTCTTATATGTTCGAACTTTGTGCATCCTTTGGTCCTTCTTAGAAAAGTCACTTCTGCACTTTGTCTTCTACTCGAACTCCTCTTATTTGTTACCCAGGACTACCGTATAAAAGTATCGGTACTGCCATTGTTTTGTAGAACTTCAATCTTGTATCCTTCCTTCCTTTTATGTTTTAGTGTTTTGTGAATGGTGCCACACATAATTTGAAATTTTAATAATTTATTGTCTATATCATTTCTTATTCCATATCCAGAAGACAATTCACAACCTAGATAATTAAAATTTAACACTTCTGATAGAAGTTTATTTTATATTACTAATTTCGACCTTATGGGCGACTTTCCTAAAAATGCCATTATTTTTGTCTTCTCTATAGATATTTTAAAATCGTACTCTTTACTTATTTCATTTAAATAGTGTAGAGAGAATTGTAATTAGTTTTCTGTACTTTGCATTATAATAACAAAGCATATAATAAAATATTAAAATCTGTTATATTATTTATAATCGATTTATTTTTCTTGTTCTTTTATTTGTTATATCAATAATATTTTTGATTATTAGCCCGAATATAATTAGAATTTTAATTGGTTGAGATGGATTAGGCCTAGTTTCATACTGTTTAGTGATTTGTTATCAAAATGTAAAATCTTAACTTTTTTTTTTCCAGTTTTGTACTAGGACATTAATATATTAAAAAGAGTGGGTGATATACTACACCCTTGTCAAACACCCGTATTTGTTGAAATTTCTTTTGTTTTATTCTGTCCTGTCTTGATCATAATTTTAGTTTTGTGGTATATGCTTTTTATTACTTGTATTAGATGTTATGCGTATCCTTGCCTTTCCATTATGAACCATCACCTGGTTGAGTGGTAGACAAGGCCTTAAGGCCTTAACTCTGCCAGGTAAAATAAAGCTATTATTATTATTATTATCATTTACTTCTATTTAATTGATCAAATGCTTTTTCAAAATCAACGAAGGCAAATTTTGATATGGAATTCATGATAAAAAGGTTGAAAAACGCATATGAATCATGGGGTCTCACAGTAAATTTACAAAAAACAGAATATCTGGCAATAAATAGCAATGAAAGAGAAAATTTAGTATTGGAAGATGGAATCCAAATAAAGCAAGTGAAACAAACTAAATATTTGGGAATGATTATGGATAACATTGAAGGTATAGGCAAAGAGAACATAAAACATAGAATTGAATTGAGTAGCAAAATAATATCATCATTAAATTCCATATGGTGGGATAAGCATATTTGGAAAGACACAAAAAAATATATTAGTAAAACATTGGTGGAATCTGTTGCAATGTACGGAAGTGAGGTATGGACAATCAATAAGTACTACAAGAATAGACTAATAGCTCTAGAAATGGATTATTTACGAAGAAGTGCCAGAAAGTCTAAATTAGAACGGGTCACAAATAAGGAAATTAGAAACATAATGGAAGCAGAAGAAAGCATAATTGAAAGAATTGAGGAAAAGGAATTAACGTGGTTAGGACATGTTTTAAGAATGGAAGATGAGCGATGGCCAAAGCAACTATATGAATGGCATCCTAACAGAAAGAAGAAAAGAGGAAGACCAAGGTTAACATGGAAGGAAAACATGAAGACAGTAATGCAAGCTAGAGGGCTAAGCATCGAAGATGCCCAAGACCGTAGGCTTTGGAGGTTTGGCACGGGAAGACGGCAGCAGCTGTAAAAACCCGAAGATAGATAGATAGACGAAGGCAATATGTGTCTTCAAATTAAATATGGAGGCACGTATTGCCTTCGTCGATTTTGAAAAAGCTAATAATAAGTATGCTGAAAGGGAAGAAAAATCTCTGAAGTCGAACAGTTATGGCTTTGAGAACTTGTTTTAACTTATAGCAGTTAAAACTGTTAACATTCTAATATTTATAATTATTTACACATAATGAGGGAGGATTATAAATTAGAAATGAGTATAAGCAAACACGTAAGTGACGACAATGAATCCGCCATTAATACTGTATTTTGACCGTGAAGCTAACTTTATGCTCTGCAGATTCTGACGAAACGATTACATTTTTCTTTCGACGTACCATACGGATCAACTCTCGCCATTAAAAAAACAAATCCCAACAAAAAAGACATACACTAAGTACAGTTACCAATAACATAACCACGTATTGTGAACGGGTTCCCACCATTACTGTTTTCTCCCCCATTTCATTTCAATAAAATAATGTGGACGTACGATTTTTTACCATAGGCCTATGCCCATGTTCAAAACCGTCCAACGTGAAAGGAGCGTAATAATATTAATTTGATTAATATTAAATTCTTTAATTTTGATAAATATTTACTTATAATTATTTACTCTCTGTTGTTATTATCTTATCTAACTTTCCCCCCCCACACACACACACACAGGCACGCGCGCACACGCGCAGGCACACGAATGCGCACACACACACAGGCGCGCGCGCACAAAGGCGCACACACACAAAGGCGCACACACACACAGGCGCGCACACACACAGGCGCACACACAGGCGAAACACACATACACACAGGCGCGCGCACACACACACACACACACACACACACACAGGTGCACACACTCAGGCGCGCAAACACACACAGGCATACACAGACACACACACAGGCACACAAATGTATACATTCCACTGGTTGAGTGAAACAAAAGGCTTGTGACCTGAACTCTGTCATTTTAAATAATAATAATAATAATAATAATAATAATAATAATAATAATAATAATAATAATAAAAAAATATTTAATCATGTTATTATTATTATTATTATTGATGTATTATTATATTACATTATAATTATTATAATTATTATTATATTATTATTATTATTATTATTATTATTATTATTATTATTATTATTATTATTATTATTATTATTATTATTGTAACTTTTGGGACCCACAAGTCAGTATCTGATTAGAGAGGTAATGAATTCCATTTTTTAACAAATAAAACTGGAGTTCAGGACAATTTACAAGAGGAGGAGTAAAAATAATTGAATATTTAAAAAACATTGTATTCAAATTTATTAAAATAATATACTTCATTAGCAAGCGAGTTAGCTTAGTCGGCAACTTTAAAACTCGTTTTCGGAGGCCCCAAGTTCAAACCCTAACTGAGGTTATTTCTTGGTTTTTCTTAGTCGTGAAGGAAATGATGGTTTGGAATTTCATTGCCAGAACCAATTTAATCACATCACTAGGGCATTCTTAAACCATTAAATGCGTAACAGAATTTTACACCTATAGCAGGTACTTTATTACTGACTATTTAACTCATGTCCCAAATGGGAGTCGATAACCAATCACGTTTCTATGAATTTTGTTTTACAACCAATCACAGTCGTGTTTCACCTCAGGTAATAATTAAATTTTGATTATCAACATAAAGAAAGCTCCTCCTTTTTAATATTCTGAATAGGTCAGAGCATTATTTTACAGTGACTGATTCTCTAAAAAATACATTGAACATAGCAAATAATGAACATATTCTTTCGATCTACACAATTGATAGCTGTGTGTTCAATAATTGTGTTTTAAATACTGATTTCACTGAGTTGTTTCCGAAAAAAATGGTGTCGGCTCTTCCTATCATTGCGAAGCAGAATTTGCCAAGCGTTGGATTGTTCACCCACCAATAGGTAACGTGAGCTGGGAGTAGACCGTCGTGAGACAGGTTAGTTTTACCCTACTGATGTATGACAGATCGTAGCGTGGCAAGTGATCTACCTATAATGTTGTTTATAATATACAGTTTGATGTGTTTTATTTTCTCTCCATTAGGGTGCATTCTTACAATATTGCGATCCTATTTGGCAATAAATATTATGATCAAGTTGCAGTGATGAACAAATTAAACATAACCAAACATTTATCATTTGTTTTCGAACATCGCCATTTACATTAGATATATAAATATTTTAAAATAATTATATTTAAATAATGATTTGTGAATAAACAGCTTAATTTTATTCCTTAAATAGTCCTAACAAATGCCACTCTTGATTTCCAAATCCTCTAGATAAATTGGAATTCACTTGTGGCTTTACTTATGGTGTGGGGATATACAATTTTTAAAATGGTTGTTATTAGCTTATTACCATACTCAAAATCAACTTTTATCTGGGATTTTCAAGAAAAAAACACAGATTTCAAATAATAATCTAGAGATTTTCAGACATTGATATTCTATACAATAAATTTTACAATTCGATTGATAAGTTTATTTTATTTAACAACTTAGGCGTTTCTTGTATTTGAGATAAGATTAGTTTGATTACATTTTCTAATGTCAATAACCTGTCAGTTCACTCTTACAGATAATGACAGGAAGTTATTTAAAATATCTTGTCCAGACTTAACCTCCATAGATTTTTATTTTATTTTTATAAGTCTATGTTTTTAAATTTCTTACTTTTCATCTTTTGACACAAAATTAAGAATGGTGATATTTAAAATATTGTAACCGGGCCCGGGAACTGGACTCGTGTCGCCGAAGGCAAGGTAGAGCATTTACTGACTACTCCACGGCAATGGACACGTTCTCATCTCGTTTGAAAAATGTTTAAAAAAATAATAATCATCAATATCGGAGAAGAATGCGAATTTGAGCTTCTGGCAGATAAAGATAATTATTTTAAAAATTCGCCATTTTAAAGAGATTTTTTATGTTAACATAATATTCATCCATCCATCCATAGTAATTCTGCCCGAGGACAGGTCTTTCACTGCAATCATAGCATTTTCATGCTATGCTTTGCAGTTTAATAGGGAATTGTAGGTGTGGTAGCTTCCCGTTGCTTTCCACACCGATGAAGGATGATGATGATAATGATAAGAATGGTGATGATGGCAGGATTATTTTCCTGACATTTGTCTTACAGGTAAGGAAAAACTTCGAAAAAAACTCACCCAGGAGCCTGTCCCAACCGGGAATCGAACCCGGGTCCGCTGCGTGACAAGGCAGCACGCTACCTCGAGACCACAGTGGTGGACAATATAATATAGACCCATAGTGTTATAAGAATTTAAAAATTAGGTTTACATTTCACATCTTTGTAAAGTACATGATTTTATCTCATGTGTCAAATGTACTTATTTTAATAAATATATCACTATCATTAACAATCACGGTTTAAGCGCATGTGGCTTGTTCCGGTCTCATAGATTCTCATTCAAAAAGTTGAATCCACCTCTTTTTCGGTCTACCAACATTCCTGTCCCCTTTTGGTGTTAATACATATTAACATAATATTTATATTATCCACCGCTGTACGCTCGAGGTAACGTGCTGCCTTGTCACGCAGAAGACCCGAGTTCGATCCCCGGTCGGGATAAGTTTCCTGGGTGATGGCTTTTTCGGGGTTTTTCCTCACCTATAAGACAAATAGCAGGGAACTTTAAGGCCCAAACGGTCCCCGAACATCATCTCGCCATCATTGTCATCATTAAAATATTCATCAAGTTTAGGATTGAGGCCTCCTCTGGCGCATTTTTACCATCATCACCACCTATCGTGTATCATCGGGGAAGCGTAACTCTACCTTCCAGGTCCTCCAATCTCAGAAGTGACTTACAAGAACGCCATGCCAGGAGAGAATACCAGAATGTCGAACTGACAACGTGGTGGCATTGAATAATAATAATAATAATAATAATAATAATAATAATATAAAAAATAATAATAATAATATAAAAAATAATAACAATAATATAAAAAATAATAATAATAACAATAATAAAAATAATAATAATAATAATAATAATAAAAAATAAAATAAAATTAATAATAATAATAATAAAATAATAATAATAACAATAAAAATAATAATAATAAAATAATAATAATAATAATAATAATAATAATAATAATAATAATTATTATTATTATTATTATTATTATTATTATTATTATTATTATTATTTATAATATTCAACAACTGATACAGAAAGACGCCCCTAAAAATGCCCACAATGAATTTGTTCCTATAGAAATTTGAGGTTTTAGGACTGTTTCAAAGTAAAGTGCGAATTCCAAAAAATAATAATAATAATTATTATTATTATTATTATTATTATTATTATTATTATTATTATTATTATTATTATTGCATGAACTTACAGATTATGAATTTATAGTCAGTCGTTTGCATTACTACTAGTAAAATAATACAACAGATAAAGTCGTTTATATCAGTACAGCCTATTAACAATAGTACTCGTACATTACGATACGAGGTTGGGTAGTGGTTTTTACAGAAGCGAGGAAATGTTTAAAAACCGAGCGATAGCGAGGCTTTTAATTTCCGAGATTCTGCAAAACACTTCACAAATGTGCGTTGTATATTATCTTTTGCGCGATGGTGCTTTCAAAATAATAAAAAATAGTAAAATAATGACATCTTTGTTGGAAATATTTGCGTTCATTATAAACAACTGACTAACGTTAACAGTGTGGGCAATGTTTATTAGTTGAGACTACAGCAGGCCGTGACATCAATCAGTCATAAAATGGCAGCAAGTACGTATTGATTGTTTTATAGTGTCTCAAAGTTCAATTCATTTAAAATGCAGTGATTTGTTTCCTATAATGTATATTAACACTACTTTTGGATATAATTTCGTATATACATTGTTCGTAATATACATAAAGGGCAGTAGTTTTACTTCCCGCACGAGGTTTGTATTATGTAATATTATAGTATAGTTATTTAGGTTCGCAACCCCGAAGTCCAGGAAGTTGAACTTTCAATCATGGTCGCCATTGCTGTAAATATGACAAAACACACTACCGCGCAAAAACATAAATTACACATGTTTGTTATTCTTGCATTTAATGACGCATTTAGCAGCTCATATATTGGGATCGCAATTCAAATCTGGACGTCACAGGGTCGATAGATTTTGTTCAAAGACCTATTTTTTTCAGGTTTGAGGTTATTTTACATGTCGTCAATTTGACATAGAACTCACGGTTCATTACTCCCTTCAAAATAATTCATATCAGGAGTTTTAGCCTTAAAAATCCATCTACCGTGGCAGAATTTGAAATCTCTAACTTTGGAACCAGAGGCAAGCGTGGTAACTACTAATCGACCGGGCTAACGAAATACAAAATTTATCGAATTAGTAAAAGTACATTTATGTAACGAGTAATAATTTAGCAAAAAACTGCACCTAAACTGACGTGAAATATTTTCAGTCCTATAGAATAACAGTGCGCATGCGCCAGAGTTTATAGAGCCAGCGATAACCCACCATCGAACCACATATCGATTATCATCCTCTATTATTATCGATATCGTACTAGAGTCCAATAACCTTATGCTAGATGGCAGCATCTCGCTATGAAATTTAAATGACCAATCTTTGCAATAAATCCCAAAATCTATATTTAAGAAATACATTAATAAAAATTACAAACGTTTATTAAAAAATGGGTGTACAATTACTTGTCACTCCCTAACGCCGATCCAACCAGCGATAACTCAAAACAGCGATAGAAGAATCATAGACTAAGTAATATACTCCTTGGAAAAAATAGCAGTTAGCATCACAATATTGTCTAACGGTGTTATAATGTTGTGATTTGTGTGTATTTAAATAAATACTTGAAAATTTTCTAATAGTGTTATAAAAATAGTTTGAAACAATTAAAATATTAACAAATGTTAGTAAATACAGAAGAAGAGCTATAGCCTTTGATCCATTATTGTATAGCCAGCCACACTCCTCAGAAACCTCATACGTTTCTATTCTTCGTTCAGTTCAGTTAGTATTGGCAATAATGTAACAGTTTTCCATCTACCGACTTGTTGTTAGCTGTGTTTTACTAGTCTGAACCACAATGTATTTTTTTTTAGTTTTACAACTGGGTTTTCACAACAATAACATGGCGAATGTTAAGAAGGATAAGTTGTATGCACTTTCAGAATTAAAAACGCAATTTATCGAAACTATAGTTTACAAACAATAAACTGAAAAATCAAAAAGTAGTAAAAGTGCGGTTGAGCCATAATTTATTTTGATTTAAGCCTTGTAATGAAATAAGTAAAGATGATATGAACTAATTTGGTAAGAATGGGGAATGAAAGGGGGGGATGGAAACTCCTTGTAAGAAAACCAGAAGGAAAACGCCCAGTAGGGAGGTCAAGAATGAGATGGGAGAATAACATTAACCATGATTTGAGGGAAGTAAACTGTACTGGGAATTATTGGAAAATATTAGCTCAGGATATGGATGTATGAAGAGATTATGTTTGCGCGGCTATGTACGTACGGGTTCTATAGTGTCAGTGAGTTATTTAGTTATTTATATATTAACTTATTATTTGCGTCCATTTTTGTGAATATTACCGTATATGGTACTGTAATGTTCCATTATCTGGCCGTTTTGTACAAAGAAACACGAAGTTCTGAAATAGGACAAATATGTGATAAAATGACTTCCAAATCAAAGTATTATTTATGTACATTAATTGTATTTTCATGATTTCTTCTCCAGCCAATTCATTCCCTGTTTATATATACACAAAATGCATATCATAATTTATAATGTCTATACTAGAGCTAGTGAAAGCCCATGAATCTTTAAGTTTAAGATACATGTGGGTTATTATTTAAAATTTTCGTTCGCTATCCTATTATACCCATAATTTATAGACATTTTAACATTGTATATGAAGGAAACAGGGAAAGAGCCAGGTAAGTCGCCCTTTTTTTTTTTTTTTTTTTTTTTTTTGCGGAAACGGAGTTTGAGTTGTCATTAGATTCTTCGTGAAAAGCATTATCATTTAGATGTGTGAAACAATAAGGTATACAGTTTAGTCATGGTTTTGTCTACCTCCAAAGTTTGTCATAGGTAAGAAAGTATGGATATTATAAATTAAAAGTACGTTTTTGCGCGATAGTGCGTATTGCCGTACTTACAGCAATGGCGACCATGATTAAAAATTCAACTTCCTACATTTCGGGGTTGCCAATCTAAATAACTATACTGTAATAAAAATAACTATACTGTAATATTACATATTACAAATACGCGTGGGAAGTAAAACCACTATCCTCTATGCATACTACATGCAATATATATACAAAAAATATCCATGAGGTAGTGTTGATATACATTATACGAAACAAATGACTGCATTTTAAATGAACTTTATTTGAAACAATATAAAATAAATAAATTCGTACTTGTCGCCATTTTATAACTGATTTTATAACATTTTATAACACGGTCTGCTGTAGTTTAAACTAATAAAATTTGCTCACACTTTAAGTTAGTCAGTTGTTTATAATGAACGCAAATATTTCCAATAAAGATGTTATTTTACTATTATTTATTATTTTGAAAACACCGTCGCGCAAAAAATAATGTACAACGCAAGTTTGTGAAGTGTTTTACAGAATCTCGGAAATTAAAAACCTTGCTATCGCTCGGTTTTTAAACATTTTCCTCGCTTATGTAAAAACCACTTTCCAACCTCGCATTGTAATATACTATTTCTAGGTTTCAAGGAAAAAAATTATCTGGTTTGTTCACCTGTATCCTTCATATGATATCCTACTTCAATTTCTCATTCAATTTTCAGGTATTGTCTGTAATTTCTTCGGATAGAAACCATACACAATATATATATAATCATCATCATCCGGTATCATGGCAGCTGCCGCCGTCTTCCGGAAACCAAACGCCATTCCTCTCTGTCCATCCATTGATCTTCCTCCAATCCTCTGATATTCATAGCTGCTTGTACCCCTTCTATCCAAGTTTTCTTCGGTCTTCCTCTCTTCCTCCTTTCTATTGGGATCCATTCCATAACAATTTTTAGGCATTCTTTTGACATGACCATACCACTGTAATATTTTATTTTCTATAATGTCTATGATGTCCGGCTCCTCTTGTACACCCATAATTTCCTTTTTCTTTATTTCGTATTCTATCCATTCTAGATTTTCCAGCTGATCTTCTTAAAACGTCCATTTCTGTACTTAAAAGTATTTTCATTTCCCTAGGAATTTGCCAGACTTCAGCACCATATGTTAAAGTGCTCTGAATTATGGTTTGATATATTTGTAATTTTTTTTGTAATATTTTTGCTCCACCAAACAGAGTTTAAAGCATTTATTGCTATATATATATATATATATATATAGCAATAAATGCTTTAAACTCATATATACGAGTATATATATATATATATATATATATATATATATTTTTAAATTCAGCCTGAATGTATTTGTTCTCGCAAAATTACAAAATTTGTCGGTCGATTGTCTTGAAATTTTGACAAAATTTTGCATTCGAATAAGCGCGTTTTTTTATCGTAAAATGAAATTTTGACAACGTTGCATTCGAATACGTGTGTGCTCGAGTTCAAACGACTTCGATTTCCAATACGCCTTGCGTTCTATGACTATCAACAAAGCACAAAGGCAATCTTTGTAAATGTGCGGTTTGAATTTAGAGAACGTTTGCTTATCTCATGGGCAATTTACGTAGCATGCTCCAGAGTCCATAAACCGTCTGATCTTTATATTTATGCAGAAAATAAACAAAAAATGTAGTCAATCTAATAGCTTTACAATAAAGATAAAGATTTTTGCTGACTATTTAACTCATGCCCAAAATGGGAGTCAATGACCAATCACATTTCAATGATTTTTATCTACAATCACAGTCGTTTTCACCTCGATTTTATCAATTTAATTTTATCACTTTAAAATCAAGCTCCTCTTTTTTAACATTCTGAATAGGTCATACCATAATTTTGCAGTGACTGCATGTGGCTACCAGATTGTATATATAATGCACGAATGTTACCAGATAGTGCTTGCGGGATATAATATAAAAACATTTGTAGCAAATGATTATACCGCAAAAAAAAAAAGAAGAAACCACTGTTTGCACTTACTTAAACGTATTATTTCCCAGGAATTTACGTTCCAGAAAAATATAATTGGCATATTTACATCATAGGACATCATAAATTAATTAATAACCTATAATGTTGGTTATAAATTTCTCCACAAGGGTGCATTTTTACAATATTGCGATCCTTTGGCAATAAATAATATGATCTGATTGCAGTGATGAACAAATGAAGCACAACAATCATTTCTCATTTGTTTTAAAACATCGTCGTTAATGTATAAACATTTTAAAATAACTATATTTAAGTAATGATGTGTGAGTAAACAGCTTAATTTTATTCGTTAAATAGTCCTAACAAATGCCACTCTTGATTTCTAAATTCTCTAGATAAATTGGAAATGACTCGTGACATTACTTATGAAAAAAAGAAAAAAAAAACATTTTCTTAATTTAATTTCAATCCATGTAACCACAGAAACGCAAGCCAGGGTATTGAATTGAATGTTGTGTTTTCTCGGTAATTCTATGTTCGCCAGAATACTTTTATTTACTTTCCCATTCATTTCATATCAGATTGAGCCACGGCGATACGTCTCCGGGTTTAGCAAGTGTATATATACAGGGTGTCCCAAAATTATACCGACAAACTTAGGGAGCTGATAGATATCAGTATTTTAAACACTTTTTGTTGAGGAATGTTTTTTGCTGCGGTGGTTCGTTTAAGCGCTAGACGCGTTAATGTCATTACTGCCTCCTACCCAGCTCGTTTAGATACGTAAATTACATTCATTTGTGTACACCAAACCTCAGTTAATGTGACCTCTGAAATGTAGCATGGGGATTTTCGAAGGCCCAAACATGTGAATTCCGACTGTTAAATAACTGCTCACGTGTGAAACATGCTTCATCTGTGAACATGACATGGGATGCAAACAGTACATAGTTTTCAATAGTTTTCAATTTTGTCCAGATACCATTGACACAATTTCTGTCGCAGAGACCTCAATTGCGTGGACCTTTTCAAGGTGAAAAGGGTGCAACATTTCCTGCAGAATTCTTCTCAAAGTGCTACGACTTATGTGCAATTGTGGAGCGATGGCGCAAATACTAGCTGCAGGATTGTTCTCAATGCACCGCAACACATCTTCCTCATTCTCAGAAGTCCGTACAGAACGTGGCCGTCCTTGACCTTCTGCTCATCTATCCAAGGAGCCTCTTTCATATAGTCTAAGTTCAATGCTGGCAAATGTAGTGTGATGAGGAACTCTTCGGTTTCGGAACTGTTCTTGGTAAAATCTTACAGCCGCACGACCCGAACCAGCTTTTCCATACACCAACAGCATGTCCGTCATCTCACTCCACGTGTACCTTTCCATGTTGTAAATAAAGTAGTATGCAGCAGGCATTGCAGCAAACTAACGCACAATGTCAAGGAAACACAACGATGAGCTCAGGAAGTAAACATGTATGCTAAACGAATTGAAGCGTCTTTGTTTCATTTCTTTCGTGTGTTTCCTTTAAAATATACATACTGTACACACATGTAATTTACATATCTAAACCAAATGGGTCGGAGGCAGTAATGACATTAACTCGTCCAGCGCTTAAACGAAGCACCGCAGGAAAAAACCTAACAAAAAGTGTTTAAAATAATGTTATCTATCAGCTCCCAAAGTTTGTCGGTCTAATTTTGAGACACCCTGTATATATATATATATATATATATATATCAAAGGTCGTTATTTACAGACTGCTACAATAATTTGTGCGTTTTTGATCGAATTACTGTAAGCTCTCATTTACAATAGAATACACTTTATTTTTATTTAGCCGCATAATGAAATACGTAATGATAACGTGAACGTATTGTATATGTCCATATAATTTATACTGTATTGATTGCTATCGCTTGTTCGCTTATAAAATTATTACATTCATCATACATGATACTGTAATGTTCCATTTTTTCGGTCTTATTTTAAAATTAGAATTACAATTTTGCCCTGGATCTGTCTAATCAACATTTATAAGATTCATGATGTGTTCCGTTGAGGTATTATTCAAAATTAATGTAAAATTACACCTGAAAGATCCGTCTCCTCAATTTAATTAATCATTTAACTGTAGCGCTTTCGGGACTTGTCCCATCATCGGCAAGATTCAAAACTGGTGTTTCACTGAAGATCTGATAGAGGGGTTGCATGTATTTGGTTCGTTTTCGTTTATCAGGCTGTCGTTGTTGTGAGCTGCTTTCATGATTTCCATCTCTTCGAGTACGTTTATCTTCGCTGGATTATTTTTTCTGTGCATTACTGTTAGGGTGTTTTCAACATTTAACATGCGATGTCCTTCATGGATAACGTGTTTTGCATAGCTTGATTTCCCTACTGCGTGAATGAAGTCTCGAAAATGTTCTTTGAATCTGATGTTAAAACTCCTGTTTGTCCTTCCTATATAAAATTTGTTGCAGTCCTTACATGTCAGTTTATAAACTCCTTTGCTGTTGAAAATGTTATTTTCTTCAATGTTATTGTTTATTATGTTGTTTAATTTGTTATTGGTTCTGTATGCTATTTTTACGTTCTTATCGGCTTTCTTTAGTGCATTGGCTAATTTTGTCGTTTCTTTTCCTGTGTATGTAAGTGTTATCCATGTTTTCTTGTTGTTGTCAGATTATTTTTCTAGCTTAGTTATGTTGTTTATGTTGTTCTTCCTTTTTTGTTTTTTACGAGCTTATCTATGAATTCTTCATTATAGCCATTGGTTTTTGCCATATACGTAATGTAGTTGAGTTCTTGGATATGTCCAATATAATGAAGAATTCATAGATAAGCTCGTAAAAAAACAAAAAAGGAAGAACAACATAAACAACATAACTAAACTAGAAAAAGAATCTGACAACAACAAGAAAACATGGATAACACTTACATTCACAGGAAAAGAAACGACAAAATTAGCCAATGCACTAAAGAAAGCCGATAAGAACGTAAAAATAGCATACAGAACCAATAACAAATTAAACAACATAATAAACAATAACATTGAAGAAAATAACATTTTCAACAGCAAAGGAGTTTATAAACTGACATGTAAGGACTGTAACAAATTTTATATAGGAAGGACAAACAGGAGTTTTAACATCAGATTCAAAGAACATTTTCGAGACTTCATCCACGCAGTAGGGAAATCAAGCTATGCAAAACACGTTATCCATGAAAGACATCGCATGTTAAATATTGAAAATGCCCTAACAGTAATGCACAGAGAAAATAATCCAGCGAAGATAAACGTACTCGAAGAGATGGAAATCATGAAAGCAGCTCACAACAACGACAGCCTGATAAACGAAAACGAACCCAATACATGCAACCCCCTCTACCAGATCTTCAGTGAAACACCAGTTTTGAATCCTGCCGATGATGGGACAAGTCCCGAAAGCGCTACAGTTAAATGATTAATTAAGTTGAGGAGACGGACCTTTCAGGTGAATATTCCATAATTTTATATTAATTCTGGATCTGTCTTCATGGTGGAAGACACTTTCTCATTTTATTTAGGTCAGTAAGGGACCTGATTCAGCATCATGAGGAATTTTGGTAGCTGTAATAGGCCTAGTAGCTGCTCCAGATTGAGAACACCAAGTATAATAGCTTTGAGTCTCATATGATGACAACATGTCACCCCTTACAGGCTAATTGTACGTCCATCTCTGTCATTAATACACATGGATATGAGGTGAGCAGCCGGCTGGCATGCCAAGAGTCTATTGAGCCTGTAGCGCCATGGAGTTTTATTGTATAATCGTAAAGTATGAAATGAGACGCAGTATGATACGAAATAACTTTAAGTCAATAAATATATATACATACTAGCTAATACCCGGCGTCCGCTGTTACGCCTAAATAAATGATGTATTTTGCGTTTGGTTGAATAAGTAAAAGGAAAAATAATTATACATTTATACCGTTATTATTTTTAGATACCTCATGCTGATTACCCGGCGTTGCCAAGAATCCACTTATCCCGATTCTTTTGGCATAAATTAGCTGAAAGACGAAAATTGTGTTCTTAGGTTTTGTTGAATAAGTAAAAGGAAAAATAATTATAAATTTGTTCTCTTCGTTATTGCAGCTAAAACAACCAATAAACTATTAATTCTATTTCCAAACTACCTTTCATACAATCTAGAGAGTAAATAAAAGTCTTCTTCCAAAATTTAATATTCAAGCAATCACTATAAGTAAAGCCATATCGTAATTATTTTTTAAATACCCCGTGTTGATTACCCGTCGTTGCCCGGGAATCTACGTAGCCTGATATACTTGGCATAAATGAACTGAAAGACAAAATTCGTTATTTTGAGAATACCCGCCGTGCGCTGCTATGCTTGCCCGGGAATCAACTCATCTTCTTGGCATCAATGAAAGACAAAATTGGCTATTGTGAGTTATCCATAAAAGATAAACATATGCTATCGCGGACTTTTTTTGTAAAGGTTTTTGAGGTATTCAATTCTGTGTACATTAATTTTGTGTATTTGTTATGGTTTAGGCAGCGTAAGCCATTTAAGCGTCAAAAAGGAACTCTTTTCACGTTTTCACTACTAAGGGTAATTTTAAGGGTGTAGGAGTTGAGTATTACAACTCTCTTATAGCCTATGTTCATCCCGGGAATCTCCTGAACATTTTGCAACAAGCCCCATTACAATCAGATTAATAGTGTGGCAGCACATAAAATACGAACAAAGAAACTACCAAACGCGCATTTTTATATTGGATATATTTTTTTATTCAATGACTCAGATTGTAATTTCGACATTTCTGGTGTAAAGTCAAAATGTGATTGTATTTAATGAATTCAATTTTCATGATTCCTTCCTCAACATATTTAAGCCTATAACACAAAAATGTGTGTGTCACAATGTTAAAATGTAACTAACTGGCCGCGAGGGGCATAAGCTCTCGACATATCCCTATTCTCAACTAAGGTTTTTCAATCATTCTCTGCATAATTCACCTCCCATTTATTTTCTGGTTTATTTACACAATGAAATAGTGTTGATAACTCAGCCAAAAACATTGAAGCAAATCCTCCCTTTTTCCTTCTGACTTTTCTGTTGGAAGTTTCCATACCCTTCGTCCATTCCTCATTTATGCCACATGTCCTACTCTATCACACTTAACTGCACGTATTATAGTTTCCATAAACATCATGTATCTCATTGCATGCAGCTTTTTTCCTTTTACCTATTAGACTCTCATTGCTAAAAAAAAAATATCCTCAGATACTCATAATCTTTTGTCTTCTCTTAAAGTAAGATACCACATTTTTGCATACTTATAGTATAATTGTAATAACAGTAATTTTATATATTTTTATTTTTTTAATTTTTTTAAAGAAGTTAGGATGACAGGAGCCACTGTAATGCATAGTTAGCATGCATTTCCAGAGTTGAGCGTATGTTTAGTTTATCTCCGTACTTAATTCCTGTGTGTAATTATTGTTCGAAGGAATTTGATTTCTACCTTTCTTCAAAATTTTCCTCATTTGTTAAGTGTCCAATTCCATGTAATAATGTAATTCTACTCATGACTATATCTTATATTTAATTAATCCACCGCTGTGGTCTCGAGGTAGCGTGCTGCCTTGTCACGCACCGAGCACAGATTCGATCCCTGGTCGGGACAAGTTTCCTGGGTGAGGTTTTTTCCTCACTTGTAAGACAAATGTCAGAAAACTGTAAGGTTCAAATAGTCCCTGAACATCATATGGCCATCGTAATCATCAACATTCATATTCGCCTTAGATTAAGTTTAGGATTAAGGACTCTCCTGGCACACCGATCATCATCATGATCACCCATCATATAATCGGGGCAGCGTTACCCCGCCTTCCAGGCGCCCCAATCTCAGAAGGGGGTTACAATTACGCCAATGTCAGGAGAGAACACCAGAAATGTCAGTAAAGTTAAGTAGTCCCGCTACAGGCCTCAGGAGGCCCTTGGGGTAGTAGGAGGTTAAGGCTCCCACTTTTCCTAGACAATCGGCACTAGATGTCAGCCGGGTTGTCAGCCCTGCGTGACGGCCGCCTTTACCCCCAGAACAAGCGTCTGGTACTCATTTCCGTTAGAGGCTGAGTCGACCCCAGGGCCATAGTGCCGCCGGAAGGTTTGGGTCAGTTTAAAAATCCTGAACCCCACCGGGACTTGAACCCTCGACCTTCCGGCTTGTAGCGCAGTACCTTAACCACTATGCTACGGCGTTCCCCCGCACACAAAAAATGTCGAAATGACAAATTGGGGCATTAGATAAAAAAAAAGTTTTAATTTTATTGATACCAAGTTCCAGTCCAGTTTCTTAGTGCTATTTAGTAGAAAGTAAGTGTTGACTTTTAGTATTTCCTTCCTATCACCAAATTATATCACAACAGCCTAAATCTTGCGAACAGCTAATTGATATCATTGAGTTACACGCCTTAATCCTTTAAAGTTTTGTTTGCCAAAATTCAGTCAAATTAAATGTACTTAAATAGTTTTCTTCTTTTTTTTAGATAACCAAACGGATTTGCAACAGATAATCAACAAGATAGTCAAGTGGCGGGGGTCGGTGTTTGGGGGTCTCCCCCCACCACTAAAAGCACATCACGGACTGGAGGATATTTTTCGCGCGGAAGAACCACCCCGACACACATGGTGAAGTCAACTGCAATGATAAGGCAGTCCAGCCTCACAAAGCTGGGTGTAATGATAAACACCGCAGTGAGCAGCAAGCGGAATAGTGAGTTATTTCATTTTACTCTACAATTGGATATTTTTCAGTAGAAAGGTGCAAAGTGCCAAATTTATAAACAGTAAGTTATTAACAAAAAAAATGTCTCTAAGAAACAATTTATGATATTTATTTTTGGAAATTTAATGGAAGGTATAAATTACAACTTTTAATCATCCTTTGCCAATAGATTTATAATAGCATAACAATTAACCAAGAAAAAAAAAGAGAACAAAAATTCTTTTTAGTATGAAAGGTGCAAAGACCTGCAAACATATCAAAGGTAGCGCACAGCATTCATTATTCACAGGTCTGCAAATAGTATTCTTTATTAGTTGAATGCAGGCTTTCACGGCCGGTAATCGTAATGTTGAGTGATTCCGGGTTATGTGGCCGTGGTCCATAGTTGGTGTTGATACCAGACGTTTCGCCCTCAACTGCGGAGGGCATCTTCAGTGGCGAGTGCTTCTATGCGTGTTTCCTGGTCGGAAGATCTACTTAGAATGAGCGCTGTGGACGTAGAGGACGTTGTATTAGTGGGGGGTGGCGTGGCTCTTGCTGATTGGCTAATAGTCGTCTCCTTGTTGTCACTGGTGTTAATGCATTTATTTTCTAGTGTATGAAACCAGGCCTTAGACAGTTTGATACCTTCTTCTTTTCTGTTAATATTTCCCTTATGCTTGTGTATTTCTATAGCCTCTCGGTATAATCTGGGGAAATAGTAGGAAGTTGTGGCTAAAACTTGTGTATCGTCGAATAGAATCTGGTGTCCATTCGTAATGGCATGTTCTGCTACAGCTGATTTATCCATTTCTCCTTGTCTGCAGTTTCTTTTATGTTCTGATAAACGGGTGGCTATACTTCTTTTCGTGGTCCCTATATATGATTTACCACACGAACAAGGAAGTCGATATACGCCGCAAGTGGAGAGAGGTGGCCGAGGATCCTTAGCTGAGCGAAGGCAGTCTTCTATTTTTCTTGTAGGTCTGTAAACTGTTTTTATGTTTATTTTCGTAGGAGTTTTCCGATACGATCTGTGACTCTTTGTACATATGGTAAGTAGGCTATGCTGGTTGAGGGTGTGTTATCCATTCTGACGTGCTGTCTTCGTGGATGTATGGTTTGTCTTATTTCCTTGGATGTGTAGCCATTTTTCTGGAAACAATTGAACAGATGGTGTTGTTCTTGTTTAAGGTGTTGTGGTTGGCATAACTTAGTCGCTCTGTCGAACAGTGTCTTAATGACACCTCGCTTTTGTCTTGGATGGTGGTTAGAGTCTTTCTGCAGATATCGGTCTGTGTGTGTAGGTTTTCTGTAAACTGTATGTTGAATTTCCCCATTGCCAGTCCTTATTATTTGAACATCCAGGAAAGGAAGTCTTCCATTATCTTCTTTTTCCATTGTGAACTGTATTTTGTTGTGTCTACACACACAGACCGATATCTGCAGAAAGACTCTAACCACCATCCAAGACAAAAGCGAGGTGTCATTAAGACACTGTTCGACAGAGCGACTAAGTTATGCCAACCACAACACCTTAAACAAGAACAACACCATCTGTTCAATTGTTTCCAGAAAAATGGCTACACATCCAAGGAAATAAGACAAACCATACATCCACGAAGACAGCACGTCAGAATGGATAACACACCCTCAACCAGCATAGCCTACTTACCATATGTACAAAGAGTCACAGATCGTATCGGAAAACTCCTACGAAAATAAACATAAAAACAGTTTACAGACCTACAAGAAAAATAGAAGACTGCCTTCGCTCAGCTAAGGATCCTCGGCCACCTCTCTCCACTTGCGGCGTATATCGACTTCCTTGTTCGTGTGGTAAATCATATATAGGGACCACGAAAAGAAGTATAGCCACCCGTTTATCAGAACATAAAAGAAACTGCAGACAAGGAGAAATGGATAAATCAGCTGTAGCAGAACATGCCATTACGAATGGACACCAGATTCTATTCGACGATACACAAGTTTTAGCCACAACTTCCTACTATTTCCCCAGATTATACCGAGAGGCTATAGAAATACACAAGCATAAGGGAAATATTAACAGAAAAGAAGAAGGTAACAAACTGTCTAAGGCCTGGTTTCATGCACTAGAAAATAAATGCATTAACACCAGTGACAACAAGGAGACGACTATTAGCCAATCAGCAAGAGCCACGCCACCCCCCACTAATACAACGTCCTCTACGTCCACAGCGCTCATTCTAAGTAGATCTTCCGACCAGGAAACACGCATAGAAGCACTCGCCACTGAAGATGCCCTCCGCAGTTGAGGGCGAAACGTCTGGTATCAACACCAACTATGGACCACGGCCACATAACCCGGAATCACTCAACATTAGTATTCTTTATAACAAAAATTCCTTCTGCGCAAGCTGTACAGTTTAATAGTGCTCACAATTAAGCAAATTCCCTGTTTACAACACACAAAGAAAACGGAGGGAAATAACACATCGCACCAATGTTGTTAAACAGCTTGGGGTCCAGCGATAACCCACAAAAAGAGAATGCCGACGATAATGTTAAACTGTGTTGCCTAGACTCCAGAGATCTCTGGTGATTGGCAGGAGGAACTGTTGTTGTTGTATAATGTGCTGCATCTAACACTGAAGTCATTAGCAGTCTTGCTCTCTAATACTTTGAGGTCTTAAAGGAACTTAGGAGGAACAAATTACAGACATATATCAACAGCACCATCTGTTGGATTACAGGAAATTATCTCGGTAGCTCAGTCGTTATTTTCGCCGTTTACTATGCCCCAAGCAAAATAGTTTCTCCGAAGTATCTATTAATAAAAATATCTCACATATTTTGTCTTGTTTTTAGACTGGTTTCGGAGAAATTAATACACCATCGACAGTTTTTACTCTGTTATTCTTTTGTGGTGATTCAGTGTTTCCTTCAATGACAGAACAATGGTCCAGCATAAATTGAAGATGGAATGCTAATTTCTCCCAAACCGTTCTAAAAAAAATATGAGGTGAGGTGTTATTTTTATTAATACCTCATGGCGTTACTTCTTAAAAATGTTGAAGTTCTCAATTTTCAAGATCCATTAACTTATGATTTTAACCAATGTTAGGAATATTTTCCTTACATCAGAAAAAACAGCAGATGAGTCTTAAACGAACAAAAATGGTTGCTTTGCTTGCATGTTATTTGATCCTACATATATTTTTTTAAATATGCATCCAACATAATAAAATAAAATATACAGTTTATTATAATATTAAATAGAAAGAAATACAAATAAATAATTGAAAACTAATATTACGAGCATGAATTCAAACAAACGTTTATGAAATGTTATGTTTTATTAAAATTAAGAGGAAATCGATTTATGTCAAATAATCAGAAATATTTAACTTAGCAAGTCTGTTGGCTACACTTAAAGCAGATGAAATTACCTGCGACTGCAGCGTTCCAAGCGATTGGCAGGAGGAACTAGGTCCATATGAGTCAGCACCCCCTGTTGGGGTCTTAGCACTACTGCCATTTTGGCGATCTTAATAACACTATTATTAGTATAGAGAAGAAAGGGTTTCAGGCTAGAACAAACATAATCCGAAATGAAAATGGGGATATGATTGCAGATTCTAGGAGTATATTAAATAGATGGAAAAGTTACTTTAATCAGCTATTAAATGTACATACAGAACAGGACATTGAGGAGGTTAAGTTACAGACAGCAGAAATGCTAGTCGCAGAGCCAAGTGCATTAGAGGTTGAAATGGCGATTGAAAAATTGAAGATGTATAAAGCATCAGGTTCAGATGAGATCCCAGCAGAACTCATAAAATCAGGAGGAGAAAAATTGATAGACAAAATACGCTGGTTGCTTAGTATGATTTGGGAAAAAGAAGCTCTTCCAGAGGAATGGAAGGAATCAATTATCGTACCAATTTATAAGAAAGGAGATAAAACTGATTGCAACAACTACAGGGGCATCTCATTACTTTCAACTTCATACAAAATTCTTACAAATATATTAGTAAGCAGACTTACTCCCTACATTGATGACATTCTAGGAGATCATCAATGTGCATTTAGAAGAAACAGGTCTACAACAGATCAGATTTTTAGTATAAGACAGATTTTAGAAAAGAAATGGGAATATAATGGCACTGTACATCAACTATATGTAGACTTCAAAAAAGCATATGATTCAATTAAGAGGGAGAAGTTATATAGTATCCTGCTGGAGTTCGGAATTCCTAAAAAGTTAGTTAGACTTATACGAATGTGTCTAAATGGCTCAAATAGTAGGGTGCGTGTAGGCAAACAGTTTTCAGACACTTTTGAAATCCAGAATGGGTTGAAGCAAGGAGATGCACTATCTCCTCTACTATTTAATTTTGTACTAGAGCATGCCATTAAATCTTTAGAGAATGAGGAAGGCTTACAACTGAATGGTATTAATAAGCTGTTAGTTTATGCTGATGATGTAGTACTATTGGCCGATAGCGAGGAGATACTAAAGGCCAACACGCACACACTATTGAGTAACACTAAGAAATTAGGACTGGAAGTAAATATCAGTAAAACTAAATATATGGTCACAGGTAGAAATTCAGTATATAATGGAAATGGACAGCTAATGACAAATGAGGGAAATTTTGAGGAAGTGGCTGAATTCAAATACCTAGGAACAATAATCACAAATAGGAATGAGACGCACAAAGAAATTAAACATAGGCTCAATTCTGGAAATGCATGCTATTATGCATTGCAGAGACTTTTGATGTCCCAACTCCTTTCAAAAAACGTTAAGCTGAAATATATAAAACTATTATTCTACCAGTTATATTATATGGGTGCGAAACATGGACTCTTACTTTAAGGGAGGAAAGGAGATTACGAGTATTTGAGAATAAAGTTCTTAGGAAAATTTTTGGACCAAAGAGAGATGAACAGACAGGTGAATGGAGAAGACTACATAACAATGAAGTACATGGTCTTTATAGGAAGCCAGATATAATAAGAACTGTTAAGTCTCGTAGACTGCGATGGGCAGGACATGTTGCACGTATGGGGAATGAAAGACGTGCATGGAAGCTTCTTGTAGGAAAGCCAGAGGGAAAACGCCCAGTTGGTAGACCAAGAATGAGGTGGGAGAACAACATTAACTTTGATTTGAGGGAAGTAGATTATACAGGGAATGATTGGAAAGCATTAGCTCAGGATAGGGATGTATGGAGAGCTTATGTCCGCGCGGCCATGAACCTACGGGTTCGATAGTGCCAGTGAGTAAGTAAGTAAGTAATAACACTATACACTGGACTTAGGCCTGTTGATATGTAATGCTCCATGACACATTTCACTATTCTAGTTAATAACTTCATTTTTTTTAATTTGGGACTTTGCACCTTTCTACTGATAAGTATCCAATTATAAAATACCTTCCAGAAGACTGCTATTATCGTAAATTGCACACATTTGTGTAAATTTACATTTAATATTTATAAGAATACATAATATATAATATTTACTTAATTCATGAATCAACAAAATGTGGTCCAAGCAAAAAATTGTCAACCCAAAAATAATAAAAATAAAATTATTTAATCAAACTCGATAGAATGAACTAAATCGAATTAATAAAAGAACCCTTAAAAATACAAGAAAAGAAACAATTAAATGTTATAAAGTAATGGCTGTTCCTGTATTGATGTATGGATCGAATGTTGGACGATCACTAAAAAGACAAGAACAAAGATTGGAAGCAGCTGAGATGCGATTTTTAAGAAATAGGTATAGCAGCATATACTCAGCTGGATAAGAAAAGAAATGAAGATATAAGAAAGGAACTAAATATTTTCAAACTTACAGACCGAATAATTAAATATATGAACGCCTGGAAAAGACATGTTGATAGAATGCTAGGAGAAAGATTTCTAAAATTATTGCTAAATTATAAACCACATGGAAGGAGAAATGTTAGGCGCCCACACAGAAGATGGTCTGAACAATTTTAATAATCCTAGCTTTCATGAAACCGGAACGAGCCAACAGTCTTAATCCCTGGATGATGATGATGATGATGATGATGACACATGTGTATGAAAATTATAATTTAATATTTTTATAAATGGGATCTATAGATGTACCGCTCCGTAGCCTAGTTTTTAATGCAGGACGGCTTAACGCAGAGCTACGAGACTTGCGCTGCGCTGGTTCGATTCTCCATGGGGAAAAAAAATTCAGCCAGTATGGGACCGGTGCTCACTCAGCATCTTGAGGCATTAGGATAGCTACAATGAGTAACGGTTCTTGGTTGAGAAAGCCAGCTGTAACGGCTGGGGGGACCCGACATGCTGACCATATGTCATCCCTCGATGATCGTTTACCTCTGTGATTAACACATGTGTTGATGTTAGGCCAGCAGCCGACTGGTAGGCCAAGGCCCTTCTAAGACTATCGCGCTATAGAGTTTTTTTTATCTATAGATGGACTATCTAGATGTTTTTATATTTAAGATTAATTATAGCATTTTTTGGTAAATATGCCTATGTTTTGTTTTTTTACGGCTCCCTAAGTCTCCTTAATATAGAGAGCTCCGAATCTCGGTAACTTTATATATAATACAGTATACTATATATATAATATATGGCCTATATATATAGCCTATATCCATCCATAGTATTTTTGCCCGAGGGCAGGTCGTTCACTGCAATCATAACATTTTCATGCTATGCTTTGCAGATTTACTAGAGAATTATAGGCCTGGTAGCTTCCCATTGATTTCCACACCGGTGAAGGATGATGGTGATGATGATAATGACCGGATGATTTTTGGGGACCGTTGGGCCCTAAGCTTCCTGACATTTGTCTTGCAAGTGAGGAAAGACCCCGAAAAAAACATCACCTAGGAGCCTGTCCCGACCGGGAATCGAACCCGCGCCCGTTGCGTGACAAGGCAGCACTCTACGTCAAGACTACAGCGGAGGGGTATATATATATATATATATATATATATATATATATTGTTTGGAAATTTCCATTACAAACTTCTATGGCTTGTAGAAGGGACTGAGTGAATAATGTTTTGAATAGGAACCTTTTGTCCGGAAACATACCGTTTTCGTGCTTCAGGTACAAGTTCGAATTAAGCGTTTAAAACCAAACTCATCTCTCTCACAGTGTTCAGCCGGACGGATTTAACGGACGACGACATAAAACAAAAGGCTGCACAAGATTGGATAGGATAAAGAATGAATATATAAGAACAGAGTTAAATATATATCCACTGAATGATAAAATCAAAGAATATAGAGATAAATGGTTTAGACATGTAGAAAGAATGAATGTAACAAGATTGCCAAAAGCAGCATTTAACTACAAGCCAAGAGGTTCAAGGAATGAAGGAAGACCAGTGAACAACTATGAGGCGGAACAGGTAATTTGCCTAGCCCGTGAAGTGAAGAAGAAGAAGAATAATCTCCCGCTTTTGCCGAGAATAAATTGTTAGTAATTTAATTATTTATGACTCAATTAATTATATTTACATTCACTGATTTAGTGACAATGTCCAACGCCAAGGGGAAAAAATAAAGATCATTTTGTCACTGTAAAGAATAATTGTTTATACGCAAACTAACATACTGTGCTTAACTTAGTAGTTACTACTTATTCACGAAAACATCAGTTCGATATGCTGACCACCAAACTCACTGCACACATTGTACTTGGGAATTATATTCTGATGCGCTGGCTCCATCTTATTGTTACAGTGACAAAGTGCAGTTCGTATATTTTCCCTTAACATTGGATATTGTCATAAAATAAGCGAATGTTGGTTTATGTAAATGTAATTAATTGACTGATCATCATCATGGTAGGTCCTCGGCCTGTTCCGCTCTCAGAATTCATCTTCCCATCGTCTTCTAGAAGGTCCCATATCTCTGTAGCCTTGGGGCTGGTACAACAGTGCTTGTTTTGTTGGCCTAGAAGAATCCATTCTTAAAATATGTCCATGACATTTTTATTTATAGCTTTGTATTTTTCCATTTAGATTAAAAATGTTGAGTTCTTGTCTTATTGTTTCATTAAATACTATCGATTTATCCCAGCACGAAAACGGTACGTTTCCGAACAAAGGTTTCTATTCAAATCATTATCTGCTCAGTCCCCTCAACGAGCCCTAGAAGCTTGTAATGGAAATTTCCGAACACCATGTATATATATATATATATATATATATATATATATATATGTGTGTGTGTGTGTGTATGATTAAGTTTATAAACTGTTATAGTTCAAGAACAACGAAAGAAAAATATTGCCTAAATTTTCTGACATTCATTTTACTGTCGAGCTTGTGTGTGTGTTCGCGCGCGTCCAGTGGCGGCTCGTTAGTTCTAGACTAGATGGAGCTAAATTAAAAGTAAATGTAGGTCCTATATTGTATGCCTCCATAGGCGCGTCTCATTTAATAAATCGTTCAATCTCCTATGCCTCCTATTCATAAACTTTTTCCATTGGACCCTATTTGTCGCCAGCTTCTTTACTTCATTCCAGGTATTCTCCTCCTTAGCAATTTCTTCAATAACTGTTCTGTTCTGTGTATTTCGTAGTCTTCCTCTTCTTCTACTACCTTGGGGATTTCAATCCAAAGTCAATCTTTTCACTGCTTTATCTTATTTTCTTATTGTGTGCACTATCCAATGCCACTTTTTTATTTCTATTGTAATTTCATTTTGATTCGTTATTTTCCATAATTTTAAATTTTAAATTGTATCTGGCTATCTTATTTTTATAATTATATCTATTGACAAATGTTTGCAATTTGCATTGAATGATCCTAATTATTTTCCACGTTTCACAACCACGCAATAAACTATCACATTACCGTTGAAAATTTTAATTTTAGTAGGCCCCCTACTTGTGGACGTGACGTTAGATTTCCAGATTGGATATAATAGAATAAAATCACAATTTGCTTTCCTTATTCTGTTGAAAACATCTTCAAGGATTCCTCCATCCTTATCAATTATGCTACCTAGATATTTGAATTCTTGAACAGTATCAATATTTTTTTATTTTATATAATATAATTTTGTTTGTTTTCCTAAAATTTAGCCTCACTTTATGTAGTTTTATTTATATTAATATTCATATGATAATTATTTTCCTTCTAACAAAGTATTAACTTTACTTAACATATAATCAAAATTATAGGAGAGCAAGCAATCATTATCTCTGAAGTCTAAAGTCTTCTAAGTTATCATTAAATTCCCATCTTATTCCAAGGCGCCTATCGATGTGTCATTAATTGGCTCGAAAAGAAGCCGCACCCTTAAAATTCGAGCGTAAAAAAAAATCCAGACTGAGGAAGAAAAATTATCATAAACATTTATTCTAAATTAACTGATTAACTCATTGGCAGTTATCGAACCCTTAGATTTATAGCCGCGCGGACATAAGCTCTCCATACATCCTTATCCAGAGTTAATGTTTTTCAATCATCCTCTGTATAATCTACTTCCCTCAATTCATGGTTAATTCATGGTCTACCAACATTCTTGAGAATTTTTCCTCTAGTTTTCTTACAAGAAGCTTTCATGCCCCTTTCTCATTCTCCATTCGTGCTACATGTCCTGCCCATTGCAATATATGAGACTTAACTGTTCTTATTATGTCTGGTTTCCTATAAAGATCATGCAACTCATTGTTATGTAGTTTTCCCCATTCACCTGTCTGTTCATCTCTCTTCGGTCCAAAAATTTTCCTAAGAACTTTATTCTCAAATACTCGTAATACTCTTATTTTCTCCTCTCTTAAGGTAAGAGTCCATGTTTAGTTTCTATATAATAAAACTGGGAGAATAACAGTTTTATATAGGCTATTTTCAGTTTAACGTTTGTTGAGAGAAGTTGAGACAAGAGTCCCCGTTGTGCATAATAGCACGCATTTCCAGAATTGAGCCTATGTTTAATTTCTTTGTGCATCTCATTCCTATTTGTAATTATTGTTCCTTGATATTTGAATTCAGCCACTTCTTCAACATTTCCCACATTTGTCATTAACTGTCCATTATATAATGTATTTCTATGTGTGAACATATATTCCGTTTTATTGGTGTTTACTTCCAGTCAATATTTCTTAGTGTTACTCAGTAGAGTGTGGGTTTTGGCTCACCATTGAGTTGTAGGCCTTCTTCCTCTTCTAAAGATTTGATAGCATGCTCTAATACAACATTTAATAGTAGAAGTGATAGTGTATTTCCTTACTTTAGCCAGAGCGTTTGTCCAGTAATACATGGTCTATCGTTTCACTGTCTGGAGACGCCCAGGTGTATTATGAATTTATGAATATCCTTATGCTGAAATGTTATGCTCTTAAAATAAGATTATTTGATGTGGGAAGGTGACTAATCCAACTCCATTGTCGTTACTATCTATTGTCGGCCTGAATATATGTTGCCGCCCCACATTCGTAATAAAATCTCCTAAGACAATTTTCGTATGTTACCGAGAAAGATTTTCATATATGCATTCTATTTCTTCATAGAACTAATCCTTAATCTTGTTATCATTGTCTTCTGTGGGATCATGTATATTCACGATTACAAAATTATATCATATGTCGTTTACCCTTTAGAATATGTATGATATCCTATTGCTGAACAAACGTAATATCTCGGATAGCGGAGATAGAACTTCAATTTTAACAAAATATTATAGACAGAATTGAACTCGAATCTCAACTTGATAGTTCCAAGCAACTGTACTACATGCAATCAATTGATTTGATGTTCACTTGATGAAAATCCAATATGTATTTAATGATTAAACTATCAAAGTTTTATATGATTTTTCATAAATATGCATTTCATATAAAATTCATAATAGCTAATTCAACACACTGTATCTTCATAAGATGTATGTCATAAATATAAATAATTGTTTTTATTTGCATGTATAAATATAAATAGATTTTCTATTTATGTGTATACATATTTATATGTTTATATAAATATAGGCCTACACATATCAAAATTTTATTTATATGTATGTTTGTCTGATGAAAATACAATGTATTGAAACAGCTGATAAGAATGTTATAAAAAGAAAGTAAATATAATAAATAAATATTTATGAAAATCATATAAAACTTTGATAGTTTTATTTATTAAATATACTATATGCGTTTGTATGGATTTGTCAACGTCCACACGCTGGAAGTTCTTACGTGACTAATTGATATATCGATGTCATCTTCCTCTCTTTAATAAAAACGTAAACTCTCTTTTTGTGTTGGGCGTATTGTCAGGTGGTGGAATGAGATGAGTTGAAGATCATATTGTTGAAGGTCTGTATCATATATGCATGCCGCCTGACCAGGTCTGTCCCATTATCAAAGGGTTGATAAAATTGAATACAACGAAGATTATATGAGTGTGGAGAAGTGGTGGAATGACGTTTTTTGGCAGGGGAGCACTGGAGAAACCTCTAGAACAACCTGTCGGGCTCAGATTCTTCCACCACAAACCTCAGATGGAGAGTACTTTTATTTCCAATATTAAATTATCCAGTATAGAATAACCTGTCGATTATCAAACAAATAAAAAATTATTATAATGTTACGTCTGTTTTAAGTAGCCTAATAATAATTATAATAAATAATGATATTTATGTCAAATGCATATTTTAAAAATATTTTTAAAAAATAAAAATAGCATTTAACCAAGTTTATATTACGTGTATTTTTAATGTAGCTATAGATAATCACTGTAATTGAAATTCACAGTGGAAATGAATGTGTATTAGAGTGAGAATGCTAATCTAATAATCTGATAATCAAGCTAATTGAACATTGCTTCATGCATGATAGAATGTTTTCTTGCAAACATTTGAGATTCCTATCTCTTAGCCTACATATATTCTCCATTTTAACTAATTCCAAAGGAATGAAGCTGTTGAGGTGTCATGAAAATATTTTTGAGCGATTTTTTACAAATCTCCACCAATCATATCTAGTAGATATAAAAATGACCATGGCAAAAAAAAAATATATATATATATGTGTGTGTGTGTGTGTGTGTGTGTGTGTGTGTGTGTGTGTGTGTGTAGCAATATGAATTTAAAAAAATAAGGTCGAGTTCGTTAACCAGCCAAATCGTACCATAAGGAGTTCGAATTTACCTGAATCTGAAATAGTTCTAGCGGTCACAATTTTCAATGTTTCGCAACAAAAGTCAGTATATACAATTCAAATAAAACGGTGAAGGCATTCTCAAAAAAATAAGCGAAATCCGAACTTTAAACTGGGGTTTTTCTTAAAACCCGAAAGTAAAAAATCGTTCTAACAACCGCTATGTTTGCTTCATCGCAATCTCTATACAAAACAATTTAATTAACCGTTAAATTGGCAATGTATTCTATGAGATTCATTGTTTTAATTCATTTTATATTTTTAGTAACGTAATGGAAAAAAAAAATCAGTATATCTAGATATTATATTAATTTGTGTCAAATTGTACCTACAGTAATGTGCAGTAGGTAGTAACTTATGGTTATGTATGGTTTGTCCGACACATTTAAATAAGTTGGCATAAGGAATCGAGTTTCTGCAATTTAAGGGTTAACAAAAGAAATATATATTTAATAAACCAGTAAAATCTAATATATAAAAATTGTTTGTTTGTTTGTTCGTACTTTATGCGCGGCCATACCGTTGATCCGAATGTGATGGGTTTTTTTGCAAAATGTTCAGGAGATTCCCGGGATGAACATAAGCTATAAGAGAGTTGAGATACTCAATTCGTACTCCCTTAAAAAACACCCTTTGTAGTAAAAAGCGTGAAAAGTCCCTTTTTTTACCCTTAAATGGCTTGCGCTGCCTAAACCATAACAAATACACAAAATTAATGTACACAGAATTGAATATCTCAAAAACCTTTACAAAAAAGTCCGCGACAGCATATGTTTATCTTTTATAGATAACATACAATAGCCATTTTTGTCTTTCATTGATGCCAATTAGATCGGGATAAGTAGATTCCCGGGCAAGCATAGCAGCGCACGGCGGGTATTCTTTTATGGATAACTCAACATTACGAATATTATATATATAGGCTATAGGCCATATATATGTGTGTGTGTGTGTGCGTGCGTGCGTCCGTGCGTGTGTGCGCGCGTTTGTGTATTAAATCATTCACTCGATTTTTAAATAATTGAAGAAAACCTTTTTTTTTCCAAACTATTGACACACTTTTCTCAATAATTACCCGAGGTGGAGCTATGAAATTTTAAGGACAGTTTAAAGAATTCTTGCAGAATATTCAGTAAAATAGTCCTTAAAACTACAAATTCATAAATAGCCTATATGAAAAAATATATGCAATTATAATTATAATAAATGGACACACAAAATTAAAAATAAAGATATGCTAGACAGAGTGGGTGAAGGAAGAACAATGCTGGAACTCATAAAGAAGAGGAAAAGAAATTGGATTGGTCACTGGCTAAGAAGAAACTATCTGCTGACGGATGCCCTAGAAGGAATGGTCAATGGAAAGAAAGTTAGAGGCAGAAAAAGACATCAGATGATAGACAGTATTAAAATAAATCGTTTATATGCAGATACAAAAAGGAAGGCTGAGTTAAGGAAAGAGTGGAGAATGTTGAGTTTGCAGTGAAAGACCTGCTCTTGGGCAGAACACTATGAATGAAAAATTATAATATTTCGGAGTTAAGATTCAATCATAACTAGCATCAAATTATTACAGGTAAAACAATAAAAATCCATTGCTGTGATATAGGGTAACATCTATGGCTCAGAGCCTGTAGAACTCTTGAACCAAATAGAGAACATAATGGCGCTGAGAGGTGTATGTAGCCATACATCTCATATTAACATATGAGTAGCAACATTGTTATTGCGGAAACTATAGGTTTTATAATTTTGTAAAGTCCACCGCTGTGGTCTTGAGGTAGCGTGCTGCCTTGTCACGCAGCGGGCCCAGATTCGGTCCCGGTCGGGACAAGTTTCCTGGGTGAGGTTTTTCGGGGTTTTTCCTCACCTGTAAGATAAATGTCAGGAAACTTTAAGACCCAAACGGTCCCCGAACACCATCTGGTCATCATTATCATAAGTAATGCCACGAGTGATTTCCAACCGTGAGTCGTGAATTTATCTAGAGAATTTGGAAATCAAGAGTGGCATTTGTTAGGACTATTTAACGAATAAAATTAAGCTGTTTACTCACAAATCATTGTTTAATTATAGCTATTTTAAAATATTTATATATTTAATGTAAACGGCGATGTTTGAAAATAAATCAGAAATGTGAGGTTATGTTCATTCACTGCTGCTTGATAATATTATTTATTGCCAAATAAGATCGCAATATTGTAACAATGTACCCAAGTGGAGAAATAATGAAACACATCAAACTATATATCATAATCAACATTAGGATTATTAATTTATTTTTTTAGTAAACAACTCAGTAAAATCAAGGAATATTTTCATTATTTGCTATATTCGATGTATTTGTTTGAGAAAATAATGCTTTGACTTGTTCAGAACATTAAAAAGGAGGAGCTTTCTTTATCACAAAAGCAGGAGCTGATAAAGAGAAATCGATAAAGAGCGAGGTGAAACACGACTGTCATTGGTTGTAAAACAACATTCATTGAAACGTGATTGGTCATTGACTAGAATTTGTGGCATGAGTTAAATAGTCATCAATAATATATTCGCCTAATTAGCTTAAGTTTAGTTTAAGGCCTCTCCTAGCGCATCATTACCATAATCATCATCATCATCATCAACTATCATATCATCGGGGCAGCGTAACCCCACCTTCCAGGCGCCCCAACCTCAGAAGTGGGTTACAAGTACGTCATGCCAGGAGAGAACACTAGAAATGCCGAACTGACAACCTGGGGCATTTGGGAAAATAATAATAATAATAATAATAATAATAATAATAATAATAATAATAATAATAATAATAATAGTGGATACTATGAAGTGTTGGGGCACGCCGTAGCGTAGTGGTTAAGGCACTGAGCTACAAGCCGGAAGGTCGAGGGTTCAAGTCCCGGTGGGTCAGGATTTTAAACTGACCCAAACCTTCTGGCGGCACTATGGCCCTGGGGTCGACTCAGCCTCTAACGGAAATGAGTACCAGACGCTTGTTCTGGGGTAAAGGCGGCCGTCACGCAGGGCTGACAACCCGGCTGACATCAAGTGCCGATTGTCCAGAAATAGTAGGAGCCTTAACCTCCTACTACCCCAAGGGCCTCCTGAGGCCTGTATCGGGATTACTTTACTTTACTTACTATGAAGTGGATTGATGAAGTCAAAAAGGACTTAAAATTGGCAGGAATTACTAAAGAAGATATCCCAAACAGATGAGAGAAAACAAGCTCATAGCAAAAGAATGAAAGAAATTTGGGCTCAAAGGAAACGCCTCTAAGTACTTTGCTTAGTCCTACATGGGCTCATCCGCAATTAAAAATAATAATAATAATAATAATAACAACAACAATAATAATAATAATAATAATAATAATAATAATAATAATAATACAGTAATAATTTTGTAAAAATGTCTCTATGCCACAATAAAAAAAAGTCTGATATTTGTCATTCTGTTTGCATACCAGATCACGTGTGATTCATTTGTAAAATTGTTATGCCATTCTGATAGTTTGGTAACAAAACATTGAATTATGCTTAATTTTTTGAACGCCAGTATATTTTATCAGCCGCTCATTTTAATAGAGAGTTGCCGCACGTGGATCGGGGATCAGCCTAACAGAAACTTTTATTTATTTACCTTCTCATACTGTAATCAAAGTCTATCAAATTTCATCACCTCAGGGTACAATGTAATAAAATATAAACATGTAATTACACTAAATAGATCTAAATTATCAATGTCATTGTGATCAAGCTCAGAAGCAAACATAGGAATACGATAAATAAACCTAATTGGATAGAGTTAATTTATTTGATTTCTATTGGATCTATCTTTTGATTCAGTTTAATTTTTATTTATCGAAATAATGTTGCTATTTTTTTAATGCCACCTGGTTGCCTTTTATGACATTTCTGGCTATCTTCCCAGGCATTGACAGAATTGTAATACATTTCTTAGGTTGGGACACCTAGAAGACGGACTTATATTACCCGATGATATGATGGGTGATAAATGATAATGAGACGCCAGGAGAGTCCTTAGCCTAAACTTGACCTAAATTCCAGACCATGGGCAACCACAGGAATAATTCCCCTTAAGGAAAAATTAGTATGGTCTGGCCGGGAATCGAACCTGGACCTCATGAACTGTAGTCTGAAACGCTGATCACTAGCCGAGTTTAGAATATGTTTTTTATTCAGATATAATACAACAGACTCTTGTTTAATAATTATTCTACTCTAATTATTCTAAATAATCACATGCGGCTACGAATAGATACATTTTTTATTTAAAGACATTTGTACAAGATAGTAGTTTTCCTTCAACCAAGATAATTATATTCTTACATAAATGTCCATCTTAAGCACCTTCTTCTCTCAAATTCTTCTCGTTCATATGCCTCCTGATTCCATCCGTTCATTTCCCTCGTGATTTTTCTATCTTCTTTTGCCTTCGGCAATCCGTTCTAAAATAATTTTCGGAATAATTCCTTCCTCTATTCTTTTGACTTATCCAAACTATCTCAATTTCTGTATTTCAATTACTGTGCTCCTAGAGAAAGGAAGTCTCGAGAAGGAATGCGGCTGAGCCTAGTGCCACGCTAATCTAGGTTACATTATACACTTCGAAAATAGTTCGGCAATGCGCCTTAAGCATAATAAAAAAAAATCTAACATAAAACGTGAGTGGAAGAGAAGGCCTCGCGGCCTTAACTCTGCCAGCTAAAACATAGAATTATTATTATTATTATTATTATTATTATTATTATTATTATTATTATTATTATTATTATTATTATTCGTCCCGCGCCGTAGCCGAGTGGTTAAGGCAGGAAGCCTTGGCGCAGAGCTACGGGACTTGCGCTGGTTCGAGTCTCCATGGGGGAAGAAATTTTCTCATGGTATTTCGGCCAGTATGGGACCAATGCCCACCCAGCATCGTGATGCATTTGGGTAGCTACAATAAGTAGCGGCTCCAGGTTGAGAAAACCAGCTATAACGGCTAGGAGACTCTACATGCTGACCACATGTCATCCCTACACTGGCTGATTATCATCTACCTCTGTGATTGACACATGTGGATGTGAGGCCAGCAGCCGGATGGTAGGCTAAGGGCCTTTGTAGGCCTGTCGCGCCAGGAGTTTTTTAATTATTATTATTATTATTATTATTATTATTATTATTATTATTATTATTATTATTATTATTATTATTATTATTATTATTATTATTATTATTATTATTATTATCAAAAACTTAGAACAAAAACTTATGTCGACGGAAATGGATTTCTTGAGGAGAGCAGCAAGATGTTCAAAATTAGACAAAATAAGAAATACTGTCATAAGAGAAAAAATGAATATTGGTTATTCAATAGTATATAGATTATATACGGTATAAGCAATTAAATTGGTATGGGCACGTACGACGAATGCAAGAAGAAAGATTACCCAGGAAAACATTGGAATAGTGTCCACCTGGAAGAAGGAGGAGAGGAAGACCTCGAAACTCATGGATGCAGGAAATAAGAACTGGAATGAGAGCAAGAGGACTGGAGGACATGGATTGGATGGAGAGAAACGAGTGGAGAAGACAAATAAAACTTTAGCCACAGAAAGATGTGTAAACATTAAAATTCTGTATATAAATAAATAAAATTATTATTATTATTATTATTATTATTATTATTATTATTATTATTATAAAACTAGTATAATATTTAAAACTAGTGTGATGTCATATGGGTGAAATGGTCAAATTAATACAATAAATTTGATCGATAGCAGGAATAAGTACCAAGTAATCTAATTCTTCATGTACAGTACAACGACACAACAATCACCATGTCATCATTATTCTATGGTATTCGAGGAATCCACCTGCATGGTAATTTCAACTCCGCCCCCCCGTTCCGCACTAGACCGTAATCCCACCCGGTACTTTATTTCTATGGGAACACTTTCCTTCAAAATATTATTGGCTTTCATAACTCTCTAATTATTATACCTCTATCTCTCTCTATTTATTTATTCGTTTCTCTGCGCCAAAGATCAATTTATATAGTCAATAATTTGTATGCATGTAACCTGTTTAAAGTTCAGAATCAGCTTTATATAACATAACTCTATGAACCAAAACTTTATCCAATTTTATTTTTATTTATTTTTTGTTGAATTAAAAATATTCTTATTTCTCACGATTGTTTCAACACACCGGTAATTATTATTCTACGTTCATATATTATTGTCTCGACTTCGAATGAATTCTCTCCGGCTTCTAAATGAATCCGAGTTATTTAAATTATTGCTTCTTCAAATTCTTTTGTTAAACCTCCAACTGTTCACCATCTTACAATATTACAATGTTAAATATCCAGTTTTCTAATTTGTGTTCTACATAAGTTAAATTACGGTACAGTATATAACTTACATTCATAGACATAAAAAAGTTCGTTACGCATGAACTGAGTAAACTAAACAAATAATAATAATCAACAAGTCGAATTTATGTTCCACTAGCTAATATTCGGCGTGTGCTACTACACCTAAATAAATGATAATGTGTTTTTACGTTTAGTTGAATAAGTAAATGGAAAAATATATATACATTTATATTGTTATTATTTTTAGATACCCCGTGATGATTACCCGGCGTTGCCCGGGAATCTACGCACCCCGATGTACTTGGCATAAATGAGCTGAAATATATATAGAGGCAGATTACCATTAATATTCGCAATAAATGTCAGGTAGAATGAAATGTGTATATTTTTATTATAAGCTATTTTCTAACTCCCTTCGCAGTCAACTTCTCTTAATAAGGAATTAAGAAATAGATAGATCATCGGTTGATTAATGCCTTTGACATCGTCCGATTCCCAATAGCCAATTTTGTCGGTCCATCCAATCTCCTGGTTGTAGATGTTTCTTCTTCATGTATAAATATATTCCCTGACTCCAGGAAGTTTTAGGTCTTCCTCTGCCTCGTCTTCCCTCAGGTTTCCATTCCAAAAGACATTTTGGTAGCCGATCCTCTTCCATGCTGGACATGTCCATACCATCTTAATTGCTGAGTTTTAATATAATCTAAAATAGTGTCTTCAATCTTCTTTTTCTCCCTTATAACTAAGTTCCTGATTTTTTCTCTTCTTGAAATTCTTGCTGCCCTTCGTATAAAATCTATTTCTGTTGCCAAAAGATACTTATTTGTTTTTGTTGTTAATAGCCAAAGTTCTGCTTCATAAGTAATGATGCTTTTAACAATTGTATGATATATATTAATTTTATTTTTATTACTTATATTTTTATCCCACAATATTATTAAGATTTTATACTTTTAATATTCATGTTGAGGTTAAAATTATTTAAATTAATTTTTTGTACCTTAAATGCTTTCACACTGTTAATATTCAAAGAGTTTCAAAGTCATGCTTCATCTTCAGGAATTCTTATGGTATATATATATATATATATATATATATATACAAATAATTTAAAACAGTACCATAAGAATTCCTGAAGATGAAGTTTGTCTTTGAAAAGCTTTGAATTTTTGTAATGTGACAGCATTTATAACAGAAGTTATTATAGTTGAGGACGACTGTTTTATAAGGTACAAAAAAATTTGTTATAATTGCAATTAAGAAATGCTGTTGTCAATGTAGGTGTATAGTAAAGAAATGGTGGTGGTAGTTGTAGTAGTAAAGTAGTAGGACTTAATTAAACTAAAATTAATACACATACAATGTTATTTACAAATGGACGTTATACATCAACCGGCTAAGTGCCATTTAAAAAATTGATATTTTGATGCCATCTGTTGTCCTGGGTCATGAAGAAGTGTACGCACAATTTTGGCGCCAAATCTTTAAATATAACGTTATTATTAACGAAAAATGTAAATGCTATCAGTCCTATCAGAGATTCTGTGTTTTGCAACAAATGGCTATTAAACTAGATCTTCATAAATACTAATCTAAATTTTGCATCATGCAGCTTAGCTTCAAATGTTCCTGCTCTTATATTATTAATGCATAACTGAGAATTGTTGGTTTGGCGCTGCAATAAATAGTGAAGATTGTTAAGTCAGTGTTATTTTTTAATGTTGTAATAATATAAGCTCAGAAAATTTTAGATATGGTTCATAAGAACAGCCCTGAAAATGGAAAGGCTTTTTCTGTCGTACTGCAGGTATGGAAGAGTTTTACTTATGTGAATCATGTATTTTTCGTACATGAAGTCCATCTACTCCTATTTTATAAACATAAAGATAAAAAAATCAGGTTTTTGTCAATTCAGAGGTCATTGCAATAGACTACGGAATTAGGAGATCCACTAATCATCAGTTAGCAAAATTCGTTTTCTTGTATATTTTTTTATGAAATGAAAAGTGGTGTATATATTTATTTTCTAAATGTATTCTATGATAATTTTAATATATATATATATATATTATATATATATATTTCCAATGTGAATAATTCATATTAAAAATACGAGGTAAATTATTTGCATTATTTACTGTTATTCCGCTTATTTAAACATTGTTTTCAGTTACATAAGCGTATTATTAGTCACGTAAAAACGTATTATAGTTGAAAATAAAAATTTAGTGCGCAAGTTGATGGATGTCTGTCGATATTTTTATTCTTTAGAATAAACAAAATTGATTTCACAAATTGTTACAAGCATGCCTTTTTTTGTATTTTTTTATGTTTTTTTCGTATGTACTATAGGATAAAAAATTGATTTCACAAATTGTTACAAACATGCCTGTTTTTTATTTTTTGTGTTTTTTTTGTATATACTATCGGTAATCGTATGAATAAACTGGATTTAGAAAACATTATTCATTTAACACGCACATTTTCCTAATATAATATGTATGAAGTATTACAAACAATACAATATAATAAGTGTATTGTGCATACAAAACCTACTAATATTATGATACAATATTTTACATCAACAGTGTATACGCATTACGTTGAGGCTTGGCTGATTGATACATAATAAAGTATACTATACTAATACGCATCAACAGTGTAAACTCCCTCTTGCGGCGGCTTAACTGATTGATACAGAACAATTATGGCATCATTCTCATTACATCTAAGTGTAATATAGAAATATTGACCATTAAAATAAATAGGCCTATAAATTGTTTGTACTCATACAGTACGAATTAGTATACACAATATTATCATATAAGTGATTATCAAATCAGAAATAATTAAATATACAGGGTGGACCGCTCGAATGGACCTAATTTCAATTGCTTGTTACTGGCAAACGGTTGAAGATAGAAACTTAAAACAACGTTCATATTACAGAAAAACTCACCAAGTTTTGATATCCAGATCACCACATCTCTATATGAGCCCCAGCAGTCACTGTGACGATATCAAAGCGATGAACAATTTCTTGCCAAGTACGTTGGAGTATGTCTTCTGGAATGTTCTCAATAGCCTCTATGATGCGCTCACGAAGATCACGAAGGTCTTTGACTGGGGTGGTGTAAACTTTATCTTTGACATAGCCCCAGAGAAAGAAATCCAGTGGTGTTAAATCGGGAGATCTCGGGGGCCACGCGATTGGTCCTCCCCTACCAATCCAACGGCCAGGGAAAATGTTGTCCAAAGTCGTACGAACTTCATTGGACCAGTGGGGAGGAGCACCATCTTGCTGGAAAACGATGTTAGGCTGCAGTTGTTCAATTTGTGGAAAGAAGAACTGCTCCAGCATGTCAAGATATGTGGTACCACGAACAGTTTTCTCGGCGAAGAAAACACGGTCCAATGACCTTATTATGTGACAAACTGCACCAAACATTCATCTCGGACTATCACGAACATGCTCTTGAATAGCGTGAGGATTCTCCGATCCCCAGATCCGCACATTATGCCGGTTTACCTTGCCTGACAAATGGAAAGTGGCTTCGTCCGAGAAGAAAATCTTGGTCATGAAGTCAGGATCAGCGCCGAGACGGTCCAGCATCGTATTGGCGAATTCCACTCGTTTCGGCATGTCATTCGGCTCCAGACGTTGCACTAACTGCACTTTATATGCGTGCAGTTTGAGGCGTTTGTGGACAATCCGTTGTAATGTCGATTTTGGTATTTGAAGTTCCCGCGAAGCTCTTCTTAATGACTTCCGGGGGCTTCGCTCAAATGCGGCTTGAACATTTGCTACCATTTCATCGGATGCTCTGCGACCACCACCATGCTTCTTCAACACACATCCTGTAGCTAATAATGTATCACGCCACTTCTTTATGCTTCTAGCAGTTGGAGCATCACGGTTAAACACACGCCGGAACTCCCTTTGAACTCTAATGATTGATTTAAACTCCGCATACCAAAAACAGCTTGCGCTTTCATCTGCGGAGTCGCCATTTTCACAAACAATTAAATCTAAGAACGAGAAACGTATCTTTGTGCCATCTACCGACAGGATTCGAAACTTGGTGAGTTTTTCTGTACTATGAACGTTGTTTTAAGTTTCTATCTTCAACCGTTTGCCAGTAACAAGCAATTGAAATTAGGTCCATTCGAGCGGTCCACCCTGTATCTTGCTAGAGGTTAAAATATATAAAAAAAACTTTAAATGTATTTTTCTCGAAACTTACATAATGACGCATAACCGGGTGTTGCATAACTCCGTCCAAATTTGGATCGCACGGTCAGCCAATAATAAAGTATCAGAAGCAATTCTAATGAGGTATAGTCTGAAACAATTTTAGACCAAATTTGTTATCCACTGATAGGAAAATACATTTTCGAACATGGATTTTTCCTTTGGTATGTTTGATCAGCTAGTTGCCTTTATTCATGTATTGCATGCATGTTTTCATCAATTTTAACACATCTATAACAGTTCAGTCACTAAAAAAAAAAGGTTTTCAATTTTTTCTATTCAAACTACCATCAAATAGTTGTATGAACTGTTTTATGATCGTCATGGCATAGTAATTAGGTTGTATCTGAAAACATTATACTTTTAACATGTCCTTAAAGGAAAGAGAAGGTACCACTATTGTGCATGTTCCATTGCTGAAAATGCCATGACATCTGCCAGGATCTATAGATTTAGTACATTGATTTTTTTATTGATGGTCATATGTCATATCTTGTAAATATGTTTGTGGACGATATCACAGAGACAAATGTCAAATACACTGAGAGGTGAGCACGAGAGGGTTCGGTGACCATTCGCGAGCAACTCATGAAATGTCTGTGACTTCAAGGTAAAGGGAACAATTCACTGGCCGTTACCTTCCTGGCTGTTTAAATTCTTAAATGCGCTTTTCAGTCGAGAATGTTGCGTTTGTTGTTGATTTAACTTAGAAGTCGGTACTGTAGCCGGTCGGAGTGGACCTCGAAAGTTCTGGGAGGAGGGGAAAAGCAGGCTGGTGCCCTCTGCGATATATATATATATATATATATATATATATATATAAATACTTGAGGTGGAATAAAAACAAAACCGGGATGATTGAAGTTTGTATCATGCCTATATAACGACCCAATTACCCAAACGTCATCGATAAAGCTATTATAATAATATGGGGTTGAAGTTGTTAAATCTATTTAATTGTAATCCACTATAACAATATTGACAGAACCGTCTATAGGTTTACACAGTTTTTTTCTGTCAAAATGCCTTTAAAATTCTCATTCTATATGCATTATAATTATAGTTTCACTCAGTCACTCACTCACTCACTCACTGGCACTATCGAACCCGTAAGTTCATGGCCGCGCGGACATAAGCTCTCCATACATCCCTATCCTGAGCTAATGCTTTCCAATATAATAACCGTTTTATATATCCTTGCTTATGGAAAGTCCTATGAAGGAAGTTGAAAATCTTCCAAATATTTTTTTTTCGAGTATGGAATAAAGAAAATCTTTAATCATCACACGCAGAAACTATAAATTAATATTTCAAAGAAAATATTTTGAAATGATATTAGTGATGCCAGGAAGAAACGGGATGATGTTAAAATCTTAACCATAATTATGATTTAGAAGTGTATTTAAATGTAATATTTAATTATTCGCATGTATGAATGTATACATTCCACCATAGAGCAATGTTTTAATCTTGAATAATATACTATAAAAAATTACTTCAAATAGGAGCGGCTGACCTTGGAGTATTATGCCATCTGTGAACGTTCCTTTGAACCTATCATTCCAAAGAGGTTTAGATTTAGTGACAGACATTATTTAAACGCGTACATATACAAATGATTATATTTCATCTGTCTTTTAGTAATACTAAAGTCTCTGTAACATTTTCCTTTATGATTCTATTCCCGTATATGTATTTATGGAGTTTAAATAAATAAATGCATTCTCTTTAATACGCTCTTCGATTGTCATTTTTCTTCGGAATTCGCACCGCATGTGACGTCACAGTCGTTGTTATGCACTCGTGAGTGCCGCCATTGCGTCTAGGTATTTTATATTGAAATGTGACAAATCCCCTTTCATCGATTTCCCTTTACAACATAAATCCTCATTAGCCTGTATATACAATTTGGCACAAATCACAGAATACGGGAAAGTAGTCCCCGGTATCTGATATGGCCGGTAAGTATCGAATAAGCCGATGATTTCTTACTCGACCTAATTGGTTCTCAGATTTAAAGGAGGAATCGGTTAACTGTGGAATGCTGTTAAAATGAATGGTATATGTGTTTTTGTGTTGTGCTGTTATTTAAGAGACGTTTAAATGACATTTTTATTCAGTTTTTGTAGTTTTGTTTACATGTAATTATGGTTCACAGGTAATGGAGAGATCCAGTGGTGCTTTTCACAGGTGAAAGGGACGCTAGATGACGATGTGACAGAAGGCAAGTTTAAATCTTTATTGCTGCAATTTCAGTTAATGCATTAATTTAGTAATTTTTTTGTTTTATGTAGTCATTGGGTGCAAATATTGTATCAAATTCGTACCTAAAATATTTGTATTTACATTTTTGAATTGTTAGTTTTGGTTATCTGTTTCGTATGAATCACAATTTGGATTCATTTATATAGCCTAGACAACACATTGTTTTTAGCGAACAATGCCAGTTCAAGGCCTAAATTGTTGTGATTGAAAACATAACCTGAAAATTCTATATCCTGTAACTTAACAAAGTAGGTCATTAATATTAGCATGTATCCTGATTACTTGCAAGTAGTTTTCAATTGTCAATTTACTTAATAGCAATCTCCTTAAGTTTAGTGGGTTTTGCATTTTGTATTAATTAGCTTTAATTTATTTTTCAGCTGATATTATATCATGTGTAGAATTCAATCATGATGGTGATCTCTTAGCTACTGGAGATAAGGGTGGCAGAGTTGTCATCTTCCAAAGGGATCCAATTGTAAGTGTTTTATAATTCATTAATTGGGGGAAAGTTTGGATACATTTTAGTTTGATTTCCACCATAAATTTTCTAAGTCCTACAGCATAACAGTGGACATGCAGAAACATTTATAGAGTTGATGCTAGGTTCTACTATATATCTGTGTAGTCCTACAAACAGTTTATAGAGTCGTTGCTAGATGAAACCATATTACTGTGAAATCAGGTTAAAGTTTCCATTAAATGCTGTGAGAAATTTTTCAGTCCCAGGCAGAAACCACGCACATGCGCCAACAAACACAAAGCGGTTTACTCTATGAAATATTGTGATACAGCCAACATATACACGCTATTTAATGAACCTGAAAGCTAACCTAATGCAATTTAAGTACTCTAACCTGCGAAAGGCCAACCTAAAAACTAACCTAACACAATTTAAGCACTCTAACTGTGAAAGAATGCAATGCCCAAAAATAAATAGTTCTGAAATTCTCAAGTACATACTCTATGTTGGCTGCACTGTTGTATAGAATATCCTGATTGGATAAAGTTTCCATTAAACACAGTGAGAAATTTTTCAAAGTCCCAGGCAGACAGCACGAGCATGCGCCAACAAATGCAAAGCAGTTTATTCTATGGAATATTGCGATGTAGCCAGCATATACAAGATATTTAACGAACCTAATGCAATTTAAGTACTCTAACCTGTGAAAGACCAACCTAAAAGCTAACCTAACACAATTTAAGCACTTATTAGTGTAAGAATGCAACACCCAAAAATAAATAGTAAATTCTGAAGTACATATTCTATGTTGGCTGCACTGGAACATGTGTTGTTGTATAGAATATTTGTTAAAATCAATATGGCTGCCATGTCTTCATATTACGTATGTAGTTATATATCAAAGAAAAATATAATGAAATAATCATTAGAAAAAATGTAAAATTTATTGTAAATGGTGGGCAATAATTTGAGAATAAAACTCTGTTGGCTGCCATGTCTTCATGTTATGTATGTAGTTAAATATTGTAGAAGAAATATTGAAATCATTAGAAACAACGTAAAATTTATTGTAAATGGTGGGAAATAATTTGAGAATAAAACCCTGTTGGCGCATGCACATGGTGTCTGCCTGGGACTTAGAACTTAGAAAAATTTCTCACTGCACTTAATGGAAAACTTCAGCCACATAAATTATATGCGTATTATTTAATGAAGTGTACTCTTAACTGATGTACTCTAACTTGTCCTATCGGTACCTAATAAAATTAAGTTAATTTCTTGAAATATGATGTGGAATTAATTGCAGATGTTGGGAACACCGATTTCACTGACATCTTGTGGAAGTTACATTAAGCATTCTTGCATATCGCACATGTGCAGTGCGGTTTTGTAGAACTTTGAAGAAATCTTTGCACATGTAGATACAATGTTGGTTGGTATCAAATGTCGAGCACTTGATAATGAAATCATTCGCTCTCTTGCACTCCAATATTTAGCAGAAAGGCTGGTCTCGGCTGTTGTATGGTTAACGTCGCAAAAAAATTTCAATTTAATTTCTTATGCCACTGATACACTAAACACTTTGGATATACTTTCCTTTAGGTCCGGAGAAAATTTTTCTAAGTTCTATAGAATCGCAGTGCGCATGCGCTAGTGCTCCAATTATCCCAGGTAGATAAATGCAGCCTCCAGCAGTTGGCGGTGTATATATGTGAAATCAGTATGACCAACATTGACACAAAATTCCCAGAACTTGTCTAAAAATGTATAATTTATTTTACGTATCAAATCACTTTTAAAAAGCAAGGAACCTAAAAGCTAACCAAACCTAAATCAATTACTGTAATACAAATCAATTACTCTAACGTAGGTGAAATCCAGGGAACGTGGAATCACATTTAAAAAGCAAGTTCGGGTTGTTGATGGTGGCAACGCTGGAACAACATAGGAAGTGGAGGGAAAAAGACAAAGAGCAGGAAGTAAGAAATGTAGCACGACCATGTTTTACGCAAATATATAAATATGGAAAAAAACTCGTTGGAACATTGGAATATGTTTAAAATGTGTTAAAAAGTGTTGCAAAATGTTTTGAAAGTGTTTAAGAGTGTTTAGTGCATCAGTGGAATAAGATATAAAATTGGAAAATTTTTCGGACCTAAAGGAAAGTACAGCCAACACTTTTAAACACGTTTAAAACATTTTGCAACACTTTTAAACACGTTTTAAACATCTTCAAATGTTGCAACAATCTTTTTTTTATATTTATATATTTATGTAAAACATGAACGTCCTACATTCTTCCTTGCTACTTTCTGCTATTTTCCCTCCTCTTCCTATGTTGTTCCAATGTTGCCGCCATCAACAACTCAAAATACTTCAGATGTTGCCAGCATCATTTCCACGTTCCCTGGATTTCACCTACGTTATAGTAATTGATTTAGGTTTGGTTAGCTTTTAGGTTCCTTGCTTTTTAAATGTGATTCCACGTTCTCTGGATTTCACCTACGTTAGAGTAATTGATTTATGTTACAGTAATTGATTTAGGTTTGGTTAGCTTTTAGGTTCCTTGCTTTTTAAATGTGATTTGATACGTAAAATAAATTACCTCTTCATATCTGTTATTCTATGAAAGATTCAAAATATCGGACGGTTACCACGTAAAATCATATTTCCACTAGTTAATTTCGTGTTAATTATACATTTTTAGACAAGCTCTGGGAATTTTGTGTCAATGTTGGTCATACAGATTTTACATACGTATACTGCCAACTGCTGGAGGTTGCATTTATCTTTCTGGGATTACATGGAGCACTAGCGCATGCGCACTGCGATTCTATAGAACTTAGTAGAATTTTCTTGCGATGCTAAGTGTAGCATATCCCTGGTCTCTTCTACAAAAGCTGGACAACGGAGGAGATACATGTAGATACAATGTAAAAAAAAATGTTATGAGAATCATTGTAAAACTTCTAAAGTAGTATGATATGCTAGTAAAGATAAAAGTACATAGAGCAACAGAATTACAAAAATATAGCATGGAAAATCAAGTGGAAATTAATCTAGAGTTGAGTCTAAAGTTTAGTTTTTTCTCATATTTGAAGAGAAAAATATACACCCAGACTGGGGTTTGAACCCAGGACCTTTCGCTTTCTATGGGAGTGCTCTACCAACTGAGTTTACCTTCCCTAATAAATTTTCGAAGTACTACAGAATAACAGTGCACACGCGCAAAAGTTTAGAGTTATTGCTAGATGGAACCACATATCTGCAAAAGTTTATACGGTTGTCACTAGATGGAACCACATTCTGCAATAGTTTATAGAGTTGTCGCTAGATGGAACCACACAACTGTGAAATCATTATGTCCAACCTTTGCATTAAATTCCCAAATATTTATTAGAAATGGATATACACCAACTTCCCCCTTCCTAACCTAACAAATTAATTATGTGCATACTATTTAATGAAGTATACAGTAATCTGATATACACTAACTTGTCCCATCAGAAACTAACAATGAAGTAAGTTAACATCCATTTCTTACAATATTTTTTAAGGTCATTCCAATTTCAAAGATATCTCCATCGTCTAGCAGAAGTTTCCTTAAGCATTATCACATCACACATAGATTCTGCAGAACTTTGAAGAAATGATTGCATACATAGATAAATATTTAATACTTGTAAAAAAAGTTATAAATTAAGTATTAAAATATAAAATTATGGAATATTCACCTGAAAGGTCCGTCTCCTCAACTTAATTGGTTATTTAACTGTAGCGCTTTTGGGACTTGTCCCATTATCAGCAGGATTCAAAACTGGTATTTCACTGAAGATCTGGTAGAGGGAGTTACATGTATTGGGTTCGTTTTCAGTTATCAGATGGTCGTTGTTGTGAGCTGCTTTCATGATTTCCATCTCTTCGAGTATGTTTATCTTCGCTGGATTATTTTCTCTGTGCATTACTGTTAGGGTGTTTTCAATATTTAACATGCGATGTCCTTCATGGATAACGTGTTTTGCATAGCTTGATTTTCCTTCTGCTTTAATAAAGTCTCGAAAATGTTCTTTAAATCTCATGTTAAAACTTCTATTTGTTCTTCCTATATAAAATTTGTTGCAGTCCTTACATGCCAATTATATACTAAGTATTGTTGCAAATTTTTAAAGTAGTAAGAAATGATAGTAAAGAAGGAAGAGTACTTAGAGTAATAGTATTAAAAGAATATAGTTTGGCAAATCAAGGGGAAGTATTGATAATTAAGTAGGAAATTAAAAAGTTGAGTCTTTCTTCATATTACCTCACATATGTTGTTTCTTGTAGGACATAAGATGAACAAAACTCATTTATTAAGTAGAACCTCAGAATGTTACTTCCTATTGTATTTACATAAGTAGGAAATAACTAACTAACTCACTGGCTCTATCAAACCCATAGGTTCATGGCCACATGGACATAAACTGTCCATACATCCCTATCCTGAGCTAATGTTTTCCAATCGTCCCCTGTATAATCTACTTCCCTCAAATCATGGATAATGTTATTCTCCCACATCATTCTTGGTCTACCAACTGAGTGTTTTCCCTCTGGTTCTCCTACAAGAAGCTTCCATGCACCTTTTTAATCCCCCATATGTGCCACATGTTCTGCCCATCGCAGTCTATGAAACTTAATTGTTCTTATTATATCTGGCTTCCTATACATATCATGTAGCTCACAATTATGTAGTTTTCTCCATTCTCTCTGTTCATCTCTTTGTGACCCAAAAATTTTCCCAAGAACTTTATTCTCAAATACTCATAATCTCCTTTCCTCCCTTAAAGCAAGAGTTATGTTTCACATCAATATAATATAACTGGGAGAATTACAGTTTTTTTGAAAGGAGTTGGGACGACAAGAGTCCCTGTAATGCATAATAGCATGCATTTCCAGAATTGAGCCTATGTTTAATTTCTTTGTGCATCTCATTCCTATTTGTAATTATTGTTCCTAGATATTTGAAATCAGCCACTTCTTCAAAATTTCCCTCATTTGTCATTAGTTGTCCATTTCCATTATATAACACATTTCTATTTGTGAACATATATTTAGTTTTCCTGATGTTTACTTCCAGTTCCAATTTCTTTGTGTTACTCAATAGAGTGTGTGTGTTGATCCTTAGTATCTCCTTGCTATCGCTCAATGATATTGCATCATCAGCATAAACTAACATCCTATTAATACCATTAAGTTGTAGGCATTCTTCATTCTCCAAAGATTTGATGGCATGCTCTAATACAAAATTGAATAGTAGTGGAGATAGTGCATCTCCTTGCTTTAGCCCATTGTGAATTTCAAAAATATCTGAAAACTGTTTGCCTACACGGCACCCTACTCTTTGTGCCATTTAGACACATTTAGAGTCTAACTTTTTAGGAATTCTGAACTCCAGAAGAATACTATATAACTTATCCCTCTTAACTGAATCGTATGCCTTTTTTGAAGTCCATGTATAGTTGATTACAATGCCATTATATTCCCATTTCTTTTCTAAAATCTGTCTTATACTAAAAAAAAATTTATATTTTTATAGACTTCTTCTTCTTCCTTCCAAGTATTAGGCCAAGGCCTGTTATGATCCTATAGAAAATTTTCCCTCCAGCGTTTCTTAGGACGGCCCAGTGATCTTCGTCCTCTTGGTATAGCCTGACCAGAGGCTATAAGATGGCAGCCCCATCACTGGTCTTGCCTTCCTTTGGCCAGCAACCAATCGAAGGGACTATTATTATGCTTTCAAGTCTTATACGAGAATTTCCCGGAAGGATCAAACTAATGACGACCAAAGCATGAAACGTCCTATGAAATGCTGGAGGGAAAATTTTCTATAGGATCATAACAGGCCTTGGCCTAATACTTGGAAGGAAGAAGAAGAAGAAGAAGAAGCATTTTATAGACTTGTTTCTTCTAAATCCACATTGATGATCTCCTAAAATGTCATCAATATAGGGAGTAAATCTCAATATATTTGTTAGGATTTTATACGAACTTGAGAGTAATGAGATGCTCCTGTAGTTGTTACAATCAGACATGAGTAGGGAATATCGGAATAAATTCATAGAACTGAGCATTTGCGTTAGTCTATTAAGTTTGACTAAACAAACATGAAAGTGGACCGAAGTATAGTAAAAGCCTGATTGAATGTGGTGTGATATACCACAAATTTGGATATAATGTGGAGGGAAGGGTATCTCCTAATAAAATTGCAGTTTTAATTTTAATAGATTTTCTTATTTAAAAAAATACAATAAAGGCTGAACTAGCAATGAGCAATCCTGAGGCCATACTTATCCTCACACGGACCATTAGTTGCCAAACGTATTGATAGTTATTGTTCGTTGCCAACAATTCTAATTATTCAAGTTTTTTATTTTTTCTAATTATGTGTATGCTATATGTTTTATAGCAAAAGTTTAGTAACATTATCTGTGATTTAGTCCAGTGATAACTCACCAAAGTTGATCGAAGTTTCCGCTAGAAACAGTTTAGTATGCATGTTAAGCTGAACGTTCATAATTGATGAAAAGACGATATCATATGCATATTTTTATGAATAGATGCATTTGATGTGGATATTTTGATGAAAAGGCAATCTTGTGTGCATATTTTTATGAATAGGCTAATTTGTTGTGCATATTTTGATGAAAAGGTGATTTTGTATGCATATTTATCACGCATTTCAGATTTTTAGACATGGGAAATTTTAATTTCATAAGAATCTACTTAGTTTCTCTTAAAACATTGGAGTATGGAACTGTTTAATTTGTTTCGGTTGCATTTGCATTCTGCTGAAGAGGAGTCAACAATGGATTGGTCAAAGGAAGAATAATGAATTAGAATTTCATATAAATCTAACTTAAAAATGGTGAAAAAACCCAATTTGCCTTATGTTTAGGTACATTTGAACAAGTTAGATTGTGATTTGGGTGGGTTCTCTGATATTTAGTTAACTTTATAAATGTATCTGGGTGGAATTTCGGATAATAGTGAGTAATCTGTTGTTTAGAGCCATCTAGAATGATCTTCCTTTGTAATAATAATAGGAGAAAACCGCAAGAGTGTGCGATGATTAAGGCGTTTTGAGGAATTTTTTTGAGAAAAATAACATATTTTCCTGAGGTAATTATTTAACCAATTTGTAAAAAAAATTGTATGTTTTTTTATTTAAAAAATAATGTGCTTACTCATCATTACTAGTTCTCCAAAATATATAATGTAAATAACGTTGCTATGCAAATAAGTTAGGCTTTTATTATTGGGATGAAGATTTGGTTGGAATTATGGCACAGATGTCTTAATACTGTGATTTAAAAAGCAGCAAAAGATGGATGCATTACATTTGTAGAATGTAATTAGTAACCTGAGGAATATATATATGTGTGTGTGTATATAATATATATATATATATATATATATATATATATATATATATATATGGTATAATAAGAAAAATAAATGCCTGGACGGGATTCGAACCCGGATCTCTGAGTCTGTACCTCAGTGTGATATCCATTACACCACCAGGCGAATCCAATTCAAGCATTCATTTTTCTTATATATGTATTATATGATATATATATATATATATATGTAAATATAAAATGAATTAGAAGTGGAGATACAAATAACCTAAAAAATTGATACAGAACATTAATAATATAGAGAATGGCACACAATGTGCATAAGCTCTAACTGCTGGCACAGTTATCGGTATTGTCTTAAATTCCAGTGGAGTTGAGGATCCAAAATGTAAGGTAAACTTTTGTAACGTAATGAAAGCTAATCTAACGACCTAAACTAACCTAAGGAAATACAGTCATGTTAACAATGTAGTAGTGTCTAAATATTAATTGCTGAAATAAGTGTTTAAAAATTCATGTAACTTAAATATGTAGGATGTAGCATTTATTTATTTATTAATTATATGAAATTCTTAAACCCTATTTCACTTAAGGTATATTAGGGATATAGTTTGTGTCAAAGTTGTGATACATTATATAATTTTATCTAAAACTAAAGTTTTTATGAACCTTATTTGTAAAGACATTATAAAGTTTGGGTGTTCACTTAAACAGGCAGAGTTATTTAGAAGACAGATGATTTTGAATCTTTCATTCCAGAACAAAGGGCAATCAAAGATAATATGTTCCAACACTTTCACTACTAAGTTACACAATTACAACTTGCATTCTCTCTGATGTTAAATCTTTGGAGGTATTGAGCAAATTTTCTGTTACTGGTGAGGAATTGTGATAGTTTTTTCTTTTTTTTTTTTTTTGAATGCCCCAGGTTGTCTTTTGACATTCCTGGTGTTCTCTCCTGGCATGGCATACTTATAACCCACTTCTGAGGTTGGGGCGCCTGAAAGGTGGGGTTACGTTGCCCCGATATGACGGGTGATGTTAGTGGTGTGCCAGAAGAGTCCCTAATCCTAAGCTTAATCTAAGGTGAATATGAATGATTGCGATGGCCATATGATTTTGGGGACCATTTGGGCCTTAAAGTTTTCCTGACATTTGTCTTACAGGTGAGGAAAAACCTCACCCAGAAAAACTGTCCCGACCGGGATCAAACCCGGGCCCGTTGCATGACAAGGCAGCATGCTATCTTGAGACCACAGCAGTGGACAATTGTGATAGTATAAAATTTGGAACAATGTGTTTGCATTTTATTTTGTCAGGGGGCACGCCATAGCATAGTGGTTAAGGCACTGTGCTACAAACTGGAAGGTCGAGGGTTCGAGTCCCGGTGGGGTCAGGATTTTTAAACTGACCCAAACCTTCTAGCAGCACTATGGCCCTGGGATTGACTCAGCCTCTAATGGGAATGAGTACTAGACACTTGTTCTGGGGGTAAAGATGGTCGTCATACAGAGCTGACAACCCGGCTGACATCAAGTGCCGATTGTCCAGAAAAATGGGAACCTTAACCTCCTCTACCCCAAGGGCCTCCTGAGGCCTGATTTGCGATACCTTTACCTTTATAAATACTCAGTAAGGAAAGCTGTCGTGTTAATGTACTTGTAGTACTACTGAGCCATATGTTGTTGCACCTCGCTAGTATGTGTTCCTTTATTACGGCTTAAGGAAAGAAACATGGCAGAGATCATATTCTTTCTGTGAATTAGAATCTGCTGCAGACTTGGTTAAAACATCCGCATGCTCGTTTCCTGATATCCCGCAATGCACATTTACTCATGATAGACAAATTTCATCTGTTCCCTAATCTCGAGAGCTGTTGAGTTATTGCTATATTTATCATTAATTTTTTCAGGCTGTTTGTGAGTCGCTATGTAGGCCTATACAAGCACTTATTTCATTAGTTAAACACCATTTAGGATCCATCCATAGTAATTCTGCCCAAGGGCAGGTCTTTCACTTCAATCATAGCATTTTCAAGCTATGCTTTTTAGCTTTACTAGGGAATTATAGGTTTGGTAGCTTCCCGTTGCTTTCCACACTGGTGAAGGATGATGATGATGGCCAGATGATTTTCGGGGACCGTTGGGCCCTAAGCTTCCTGACATTTGTCTTACAGGTGAGGAAAAACCTGAAAAAACCTCACTCAGGAGCCTGTCCCAACCAGGAATTCAACCCGGGCCCGCTGTGTGACAAGGCAGCATGCTATCTCGAGATCACAGCGGTGGACCATTTAAGATGTAGTACCAGAATATGCTTGGTAGATATTGTAGTAGAAGGATCAATAAGAATTGAAACAGTTTGTAACCTGTAGCCTGGTGTAACATGTATATCAAGACATTTGTACTATATGGCTGATTTGGTATTGTAATGCAAATAAGTGAATATGTAAGTTATAGTGGGTTATAGGTTACAAACTATTTAGATTTTTGTGATTATCTTCTGTTATATCTCATTTTGCAAATGTTTTTTCTTTATACCTAGATAATTTGATACTACATCCTACATCATTAATTCATGTGGATTTTGGAGCACATTATTTAACAATTAGCATTCAGACTACTACTTCGTTAACCTGACTGTGTTATATCAGTTAAATTAGCTTTCATTACATTAAATTATGAGTTTCCTTAAATTTCAGATACAGTATTGTACTGATACTGATTATGGGTAGAGCAGAATAGTAAATTTACAGCTAAGCTCGCTCAGTATTTTTTTTTTTTTTTCAAATGCCCCAGGTTTGTCTTTCGACATTCCTGGTTTCTCTCCTGGCATGGCGTACTTGTAACCCACTTCTGGGGTTGGGGCGCCTGGAAGGCGGGGTTACATTGCCCCAATGATATGATGGGTGATGATGATGATGGTGGTGTGCCAGGAGAGTCCCTAATCCTAAGCTTAACCTAAGATGAATATGAATGATGATGATTGCGATGGTCATATGATTTCGGGGACCGTTTGGGCCTTAAAGTTTTCCTGACATTTGTCTTACAGGTGAGGAAAAATCCCGATAAAAACCTCACCCAGAAAAACTGTCCCAACCGGGGTCGAACCCGGGCCCGCTTAGAGGGGTATAAACAAACAAAAAAAAAATTATATTTGAAGAGAAAAATATATGTTCAGACTGGGGTTTGAACCCAGGACCTTTTGCTTTCTATGCAAATGTTCTATCTGAGAAACACTAATCTAAATGCAAATTTTTCTCTTATACATAATTAACAGTGTACATAGCAGAAAAAATTGTGTTTAGATTGGAGTTTCTCAGATAGCTCGGTTGGTAGAGCATTTGCATAGAAAGCAAATGGTCCTGGGTTTCAAACCCCAGTCTGAATGTATATTTTTCTCATCAAATATAATTTATCCATCATTGAGATGTATGAAATGAATAATAAAAACATTAAAATAATTTAGTTATGAAAACACTTTTAGGATTTAACAATTTACTAGAATTGCGTTCCACTCATGTAATTAAATTTAAAACCTAACAAAAATAACTCACTCTAACCTTAAATTATTCCACGTATTGGAATTACTCACAATGAGCACACATTAGGTTGGCAGCAACGGATGCAATCAGAAATAGTCAGTTTGTAATCTAACATTATCCAGATACCTGCGATACAATAGCCGATTTTAGTTTTGATTTCACATTTAAATTTAATTTCCTCAGTCTACGTTTCACAAAAAGCTACTTAAAACTGAGATACATTCCTAAAAATTTGTGCTTATGCAATTTACTATGTTAGAATAGTTATTTATATTTCATTTTAACTTAAATTCTACCCTCCTTGAAAATAAAACTTTACAAGGATAATGAAAATATCTGGAACTATAACAAATTTTATAACTTTATCATGTACTCTATAGGAACATTATAGCGTTCAAGTATTTGAAAGTAAGATTTTATGGATAGTTTTGATATTAATGGCTTCTGCTACATTTTGGCGAGCATTTAAAATCTTTGAAACATACATAACTTTGGCTGACATTTCCATTAAGCACAGTGAAAAATTTTTTTTAAGTCCCAGGCAGACACCATGTGCATGCACCAACAGGGTTTTATTTTCAAATTATTTCTCACCATTTACAATAAATTTTACATTTTTTCTAATGATTATTTCAGTATAATTTTCTATGATATTTAACTACATACATAACATGAAGACATGGCAGCCATATTGATTTTAACAAATACTCTATACAACAACACATGTTTCAGTTGCAGCTAACATAGAGTATGAATTTTATTTTTGGGAGTTGCATTCTTTCACAGGTTAGAGTGCTTAAATTGTGTTAGGTTAGCTTTTAGGTTGGTCTTTCACAGGTTAGAGTACTTAAATTGCATTAGGTTTGTTAAATATCCTGTATATGTTGGCTGTATCGCGTGATTCCACAGTGTAAACTGCTTTGTGTTTGTTGGCACATGCGCGTTGTGTCTGCCTGGAAGTTATAAAAATTCTCACTGTGTTTAATGAAAACTTTATCCCATAACTTTATTTCTTATATTGAAGTCAGGTTTTCAATAAATGAGCATTAATTCATACCTTAGGTAAACACCAATAAAAAGTAATGTCTAAATTATATCAGAATGATCTGGCTCATGTGATTTTTTTTTTTTTTTCCAGTATGTAAAAATCTGGTATATTAAGGAAAGGAATTAAATCTGAGAGTCCCTTGTTGTATATTTATGGCACATAAATTAACCTCAAGTTTAAAATAAATGGCCCCTGAGCAAACTTTGTTGGTTCTTTCATACTCAATTTTGAATTGTAATACTATTGATCTCAGATGATAAATAAATACTGAATGCCTTCTTTCTTCTTCTTCTTCCTTCCAAGTATTAGGCCAAGGCCTGTTACGATCCTATAGAAAATTTTCCCTCCAGCGTTTCATAGGACGGCCCAGAGATCTTCGTCCTCTTGGTATATAATTATAAACAGCTTTGGGGATCCAATTTGAACTCATTCTTTCAAGATGGTGTTTCCAAATTTAGTTGGTACAGTTTAATATATTCCAAAATTGGCGTAGTGTATTGAATACCTATATATATGTAATAAATAAGGTGAATCCAGAGTTATCTTACCTTATAATTTGTTCAGTTATATTTGAACTAGTTTTGTTGTATCTGTATACCTCGTATAAGACTTGAAAGCATAATAATAGTCCCTTCGATTGGTCACTGGCCAAAGGAAGGCAAGACCAGTGATGGGGCTGCCATCTTATATCCTCTGGTCAGGCTTTTCTGAAGAAGAAAAGAAAATAAAGGAAAGAAGAAATGGAAAAAAGGAGACTCCCTCGGATGCCTAGTTTTGTTGTATCCGTATACCATCATCAGCTTTTCCAGAATTTTAAAATTTACGTTGTTGGTCAGCTTATATACTGAAACTAGTTCAAATAGAACACAAGTTATGAAATAAAATATATCTGCATTCACCTTACTTATTAAGAAGAAACTCATAATTAGAGCTAAGAATTTTAGGTGCTGCACTTTTTTTTTTGTTACTATAATGTTCAAATTAGCTAGTATTGCAAAAAAAAAAACATTAAATAAATGCCCCTAACTGTGTTTTAGTTGCACCTTTATTCAATGCTAGCACCTTTTTGCACCTTTTCTTAATGGAAGCACATTTTGCACCTTTTCAAAATCTTTTTTTTGTCTCCTTTGGAACATTTTATTACCAAAATAATATATATATTACATTTATTCAAATACGATTTCAAGGGTTGGTAACAATATGTTGTATCAGTCCACATCACATTACTTCCACTTCAGTGCAATCCCGTTAGGCTATTCCTTTTAAATTAGTTTGTGCCTCATTGCACCACAGTTATGCGAAAGCTATTGTTCAAGCAAGGAAGGTTGTTGAGTGCGTGAATAAATGTTTCAGTTCAAAATAATATTTGACTAGTGCAGTCTGCTGTTTTCCTGAGTTACCAGTATACAGTATGCTGAAACCGAAAGTGAACTCCTATAAACTATATGATATTGTTAAAAAGTTTAGTGCAGGTGGAATTCAGAGTGACGGATCTGTTATCAGGTGCATTCTTTGTGATATTTCAATAACAATTGATGAAAAACATCAATGCATTAGTGTTACGCAGCATATAAGAAATGCAAAACATGTGAAAAATAAGAAATGAGGAAGCAGTAAAGGTGTAGTGTGACAACAGTTTATTGGCGAGGTGTGAGTTACTTGATGTAATTGGTTTTGGTACTCTTTAATGATAATTCACATGGAAAATTTGCACCTTCTATTTAAAAAAAATTGCACCTTTTTTGCATCTTTTTCTGCTAAATTAAAGCACTTTTTTTGCACCTTTTTCACCAAAATTTTGCACCTAAAATTCCTAGCTCTACTCATAATGTTACTTCCTATTGTAATTTATTAACCTATCTACCTGATATTAACTAATTTGTTTAACAATTTCATCAAAAAATTGTATGTAGTCTTCATCAAAATTCCATAGTCTTTCCTTGTGCCATTTTCTTTCTTGTTATAGATTTTTCACTAGCTGTTTGTTTCAAAATATTTTGAATTGAGAGTTCATTCATCTTCTACAGTGTCCCCTAAAGGAGTCATATGTGTTAACGTTATGTAATCTTTGATTGTCATTTTATGCTATTGTCTTGAAGTCAACTGAACGGGCTTGTCTGGGTTCCCTAAGGCAGTATTGAAATAGTCCAAATAGAAAGTGTTCACTGGGTTGACCAAGATAAGTTAGTATGAAAAATCTCTTTCTCAAGCATAACAGTTCTTCTAGGATTAATACCTGTCAGGAATATGATGTTAAGGAGCAAAATTTTTGCCACATTGACCTTGAAACTCAGTTTGTTTGAATCTTTTTTACATAGTGTTATTATTAAAGTGTACTCAATTAATTTGAGCTTCAGCATAAATAAGCTTACCAATGTCAATAAAGTTTCATGAAAAAAAGTAATAAAGCTATTTGAGGTAAAGGTCATGAAGGTAGTTTTAAGACAAGTTCATTTGGAATTTTGTAACAAGCTGAGATAAGGAAAAGCATTGTTATCTGCTTTAGCTGAGTGCTTCTACTTATCTGAAAAAATCTTTAATTTGCTTCTGTAGTATACAGGAGCACATGTACCTTTAAAATGCTAATACTAAATGGATTAACATGCTTGAGTAACATTTGCTGTCAGCAATATGTAAACATTAATGTATGAAAGTTTTTTTTGGCACCAATTGGAGGAGCAGGAAAAAAATTAGGACATGGTCTAAGTTACCTACTAGGATCATTGCCAAAAGGCAGCAATTTTATTCGAACACCTATGTTTTCAGTATCCCAGTGTTTAAACAAATATGTGTGTATGTTAGGCCTATATACAATAGGAAAGTACTTGAAACTTACTACAAAGCTTTCATTCATAAATTCTTATGTGATTCTATTTTGATATAGAAGTAGAGTAACCTAATTCAAGAAGTATTATTTATTTGATTATGCTCTTGCTATTATTTTACATGAAGGCATATTTTTTTATGATTGTAGTTAACCAGAGACATAACCATAATTTTTATAAACAACATTACTTCTTCCACCATTTTGAGAATTGCTGTAGAGCTTCAGGTGAATGATGTTTTTATCTTTGTTTCTTTGGAATCTATTGCCAGACAAAAAAAAATAATTTAACACTTTTTTTTTAATTTATGTAAATTGCTTGTATTTCATTTTGCTGCTCTTATATGTGTTATATGAATGTCCAAATGTTTGCATGATATGCCACAAATAACTGCTGAAATTTATATTGTGTACAGAAAGGAGTTTAGGTTAGGATGAGTATATGTGTAATTGTGAGCTTAGAGTAAGTTTTTTGTGTGAGGGAAGATGAACAGAAAGAAGTATCTGTTGCTGACATATAGCCTACTCTTATTGATAAGTGTTGAGGGAAATGCTAGCTCAATGTTGCCCATCTGACATACAAATCACTCCCAATACAATAAACACTGCTTAAGGTAATCTGGATAATGTTATAAGGGGGTTATGGATTACTTCATGTGTATAATTTTTTAATAATTGGATTTGAATTTCTATTAGAGTTGAGTTGAGTTATGGTATTCATCATCATCGTCATCTTAAGGCACGACACCTTCAATCCTCCTCCATGCCAATCTGTGTCTTGCCATATTCAAATTAGTCACTTTCATTTTCTTTAGATCATTCATTGTGTCATCCTCCCTTCTGATCTTCGGTCTTCCAACAGCCTCCTATAGGTTTCCATTTGTAGAGTTTTTTAACTAGTCTCTGATCGTCCATTCTTATCAAATGTCCAAGCCAACCAATTCTGAGAGATCTTATATGGTTTACTATATTCTGATTTTTTTATTAATTTGTTTAGTTCGTTATTTGTTTTGATTCTCCAATAGTTATCAGTTCCTCTATTTGGTCCAAATGTTCTCAAAAATTTTTGTTTCAAAAATTAGTAATTTCTGTTTTGTTGTTTCTTTTAGGACCCAAGTTTCACAAGCATATGTAACTGCTGGTCTATGGTATTACTTTTATTAAATCCCAAACAAACTAATACTAAATCATTGAGAAAATTCAGTTTATTGTGATCATAGCTTGGTTAATGTTAATCACACTTTTTCTTTAATTTTTTTTTTTTTTACTGTACCAGATTGCTTTGACCCATATTCTTTTAGAACTTCTTCGCTACAAACTTGAATTTTGGAACATTATTCACAGTTAAACCATCATTGAAGAACAAATTCCTTTTGAAACATTCTCTTTTATTTTCATGAACAGTTTTTTTTGCAGCTTTCACATTGTCAGCTTGTAATGTTGTCCATCCATAGTAATTCTGCCCAAGGGCAGTTCTTTCACTGCAATCATAGCATGTTTTCATGCTATACTTTGCAGCTTTACTAGGGAATTAAAGGTGTGGTAGCTTCCTGTTGCTTGTTGTAGTGCAGTGATTTGGCAGGTGTTCAAAACAAATGTAAATATCTAAGTATTTAAGAGAACCTCTCTATTATTGAATGCAATGTAATTTGCTTAAAATGAGGCAACAGTATTCGGCAGTGGAGTTTTATATTTGACATCTTCTGTATAACTTTTTGGAAAATTGAAACATTCTTAACATTGCAAAAGAAAACAAGAACTTAACAACTGTATGCAAAATCATAGTGGGAAAGATAGTCAGGTGCCACAGCTTTAAGACTCTGGTTCACAAAATGTTCGTGATCAAGATGCTTGTGTTAATGGTTAATGCGGAAGAATTTGCAAAGAAAATTAAAAAAAAAAAGCTTTGTGACAAGAGGATGGCTTCACTGGAAGTAAAGGGAAAATATTGTATATAAATGAGAGTAGGATGATACTGATTTTATTGCTGCAGAGAGAGGAATTCAAGAGAAGTAGCAGATTTAATTTCCAAAGTTCTTCCCCACTGTATGTATAATGGAGATAAAATTGTACTCTGCTATTGTGCTTTGCTTGGACACACTTGATCAAAAATGAATGGTAAGGGTTGTAAAATTTCCAAGGAATTATTAACAACTTTGTGATGTGTAAATTTGTAAGATGAAAAGAAAAGACTGTTGGTAATTGGTAAGAATTAAAACCTACATTATTTCAAAAGTGTCAGTAGATTTCCAGTAGACTATCATTCAGACTATTAATAACTAATGAGAAATTGAAAACCCCAGATAGTAAAAAATCTGGAATTTATCAAATTAATTGTAAGGACTGCAATAAAGTATACATAGGACAAACAAAAAGAAATTTGGACACTCGCACTAAGGAACACTTGAGAAATAATAAAAATGGTGAAATTGAAAAATCAGCTATTGTAGCACATAGTTTATTGGATAATCATAAAATTGAAAAAGAAGCCCAACTTTTAAAACATTTGGAAAAACCTTTAGAATTGACAATTTGGGACAAGATATATATTCAGAAGAAATTTAGATTCATGAATTTCAAGATTTCTGATGAACGTGATCTCATCTCAAAGTTCATCAAATCAACACCAGAAGGCAACATTATTGATGGAGTTTCCAACGAAAATCTGGTAGTCATAATGTTGGTTGAAAATGAGAGAGTCCCTTCTCTTGAAAACTAGTTCCCATGTTTAAAGAAACATAAAATATGAGGTAAGATGTTAAATATGACTCATTAATTTACGAATTAAGAAACTCATAATGTTATTTCCCATATTTAACTATGAATAATGGATGGATGTTGGATTTGGTATTCAGAGAATGGCTAATGAAGTGGGATAACAAGCTAAACTGTAAGATAGTTTTGCGGCATTGTGAATTGTGAGCTGAAGAACATCAAAGTTATTTTTCTGCTGGCCGATATCACTTTGCTCGTACAGTCCCTGAAAGTGTATTATCATAAGTAATGCCATGAGTGATTTCCAAATTATCGATAAATTCACGACTCACGAAGTGAGGAGTGAATTTATCTAGAGAATTTGGAAATCAAGAGTGGCATTTGTTAGGACTATTTAACGAATAAAATTAAGCTGTTTACTCACAAATCATTATTTAACTATAGTTATTTTAAAATATTTATATATTTAATGTAAACGGCGATGTTTGAAAACAAATGAGAAACGATAGGTACGCTTCTACGGCTTCTTTTGTTTATCACTGCAACCAGATCATACTATTTATTGCCAAAGGAACGCAATATTGTAAGGAGGAGCTTTCTTTAATATGGTAATCATAACACTGATAAATATTTGGTGAAACACGACTCTGATTGGTTGTAATACAGAAATCATTGAAACGTGATTGGTCATTGACTCCCATTTGTGAGATGCAGCACAAGATTCCTAAGAGCATGGAGGAAAAACATGATGAGTACTAATGACCTTGTAAAGAAAACATACTTTCTCAATGCATTTTAGCCATGTCATGGAAAGTGTTTAGCAAAGTCAATTAGGAACTGTTTCTGGCATGGAGAATTTTCAAGTGATTTTGTAGAAATTGAAGAAAATGCAGAATTAATCCATTTGGCATAACAGAAAGTGAATTTCAGGAATGGATAGGTGTTGATGACATCACTATCTGTAAGAAGAAGACAGAAGTTGACATATGTGAGGCTCACAAGTGTCAGAAGAAGAAAATTATGCAATGAAAATGTCTCAACCTCCAATGAATGTGGCAGGCATTACATATTTTACGTTGTGGTATTCAGTATAGGACGGTGATTTTAAAAAAAAACATGAATGTGAACAGTTTATTAATGGTCTCTTACGAGAAAACCAAAAACAAACTGCAATTACAGATTTTTTTTGAAGTGATTGGATGATTGCAGTGGCACAGTATATTAACAGTTCAGTGTTCAATTGTCCCTCCATGGTATCTTTACCTTGTCATGGTGGAGTGGCTTGCATGCTTAAATGATCCCGAGAGCTATGCCGGTGGTAGCATTGCTGCTGATAGGTTTACCCATGCCGGACTGGTCGAAGATGGTAAGCCAGACGAAAAAAGTACCTTGGTCGAAGAGTGACGATTTTTCACCATAAAAATACAACCGTCAAGAAATGCGGACATGGGTTCAACTGGGGTAAAATTTTCTGTGAGGATCCTATCTGCTATCCGAGATACTCAGGATAGGGATGTATGGAGAGCTTATGTCTGCATGACCATGAATCTATGGGTTCGATAGTGCCAGAGAATTAGTTTTAGTTAGTTAGTTTGTGTTTAATTATAGTGCAAGTAGGTTGATTTTAGCTATTGTTATCAACCGGTTAATATTATTTCCTTCATCCCAGAGCAATTAAAAGTGGCATTCATAGTCCTGTAGAGGGGATTTGGAATTTCATTTATGTGTTTGGAGCTCAATCTAATATTTAGAAATTATACATCATCCACTCTTCCTAGCCCTGAAATTATCTTAACATTTCCAATCTTTTAATTCTAGAAAGAAAAAAATTGCATTCAAACCGGGAGTTCAATCCTGGATCTCTGGCTCTGTACGCCAGCATGATAACCATTACACCATTCGAATTTCCTATAGGAACGTAAATTTCTTTCCACTCCTTTCATCCGAAGGCCGATAGCCATTGCTGTCAACAATGCCATCTGACGACTTCATTCAAAGTATTTTTATTGAGAATTTAAACATTACCTTTAAGTGGTAAAGCTTTATATTTTGGTGTTATATTTTAACTTAACACTTTCCAGAATTGGATATAGTTTAATTTTAGAAAGAAAATGTTTGAACCGGGAGTCAAACTTAATTTTTCTTTCTAAAATTATATTATATCAAATTTTGGAAAGTATTAATATAAAATATAACATCAAACTTTCCAATCTTGTCAGGTATCAAACTTTGACTTTGGTCAAGAGGAAGACTTTTTTCCATGATAAAATCAAATGTTTCCTACTCTCCTCATATAAATCTTCTAAGTAGATCGTGATTTCGAGACCATAACGGTTTCATCTTCAGTACAATCTTGGTGACTGATGTTATGTCGATCGGAAGAAACACTTCTTCCCTCTGTTGGTGGACCGATGAACCTCTCGATCAGGTCAGGATATGCAGGAATTTCAAAGTTTATAAGTTTTCCTTTGTTTTTCTGAATGTGGATTTTTTCCCAAACCGTGAGTTCCTTTTGTTTATCACCAACAGAGGGAAGAAGAAGTGTTTCTTCCGATTGACATAACATCAGTCGCCAAGATTGTACTGATGATGAGACCGTTATGGTCTCGAAATCGCGATCTACTTAGAAGATTTATATGAGGAGACATAACATCAGTCGCCAAGATTGTACTGATGATGAGACCGTTATGGTCTCGAAATCGCGATCTACTTAGAAGATTTATATGAGGAGAAGTAAGAAACATTTGATTTTATCATAAATTAAACCTCTTAGTGATTAATTCCTGTATAAGTTAAACTTTTTTCCATTTTTGCCATTGTGGAATATTTAATTTAGTTGTTTTTTAAAAATTAATGAAACAAATTTTTGGAATTGTAATGTCTTGCTTGATTTGTACAGTAACACTCTATATGCATATTACCCTTGAAGCTCATGTAATTCTCAATGAACTCATTTCTATGAGAAAAATATAGTTCTATGTGAACTTAATATATTAATATTAGGACTTTTTAAAGGATGAGATGAAAACAAAACATCTTTACTGATGTGTTAGGAATATTAGATGAAATGAATATTCAGCTGCCTACGATAAAATATTGCTCATGATTGGATCACTTGACTTGGAATGACCCAGAAGTTGTGCAAATAAGATTCATAGCATAGCTGTTATAATGTTACCAGATATATTTGTATATGCAGCTACAAGTAGCACTTAGCACACAGAACATCTGAACATTATCATAGTGAAACATAAACATAATGTTTTAAATATTAGTATAGATTCAGAATAACAAGATATTTTGAGAACTGTTTTGAAAATTAATGTGTACCTGCACAGTTTCACTTCTTGAATCTTTATTTTTATATTGTATCTTTATACAGGGTGTTCCAAAAAACACCACACTTAATATGTTGTGCAAGGATGGTAAACTTATAGTTTTTCAAGGTGAAATCTCTGTCCGAAAACACATAGTTTGGGTACTGTAGAGTGTCAGAGTTTGCGAACGGGTATCACAATTTGTTCCAATTTGTTTAGGTGTCCTAAATATAGTAGGTTTGCAACCCTTTACCTACCTGTTTATTGACGATGTGAGCCTAATAACATACCTGTGCAAGCACTACATTCCTCCATACTTTCCTTTGTTCACATCCAAATACGGTATGATTTGATATATTTATTTTAACATGTTCCAGTCCTGGACAAATTAATTTTTTGAAAAGAAAAATTAACGTTTGAACCGGGTATCGAACTTTGGATATACAGAATTGGAGGTCCACAGTTTGATTCCCAGTTCAAATGTTAATTTTTCTTTACAAAAACTGGTATGTTTTGTTGTCTTCCTTTGCGGTAAGGTTGTTTACAGCATGTGACATGTACCAGTATACAGAACTGCAGAAATGATCGATATATGCTTGCATACGGCAAAGTGGATTGCAATGGTAGAGCTGTTGCATGATTGTATGCAGAACGTTTTTCAAACATACATACACATCATTCTTTATTTGCTATCATTGAGAATGACTAAGAGAAGCTGACAGTTTTACATATATAGCAAACTCCCGATTATCCATGGTAATTGGGACCAAGATATGCATGGAAAATTGAAATAAACATGGATAATCCAATTAAGTGATTCGGCACCGTGGAAGTTGATCAGAAATGTATTTATCCACTTTAACACTACTTAAATCCAACAAATATTCATTAAATGTTATATTAAATGTATTTAGGTACTAGTCGTAATTATCATTATTTTATTTTACTCATAAATATGAAAAAAAAGTGGGACTTTCTGGGTCATGACCACTCTGGTTACAACAGTTATTCAAAATGGCCACCTTAACCAGCAACAACTACACTAGTAACCACTTATAACCAGCGATGACAAATAATCAGCGATTCCCACACTAGTAACCGATGACCACATTAGTAACCACCGATATCCATACTTATAACGTTATAACCATCAATAACAAATAATCACCTATGACCACACTAGTAACCACCGATGACCACACTACTAACCAGTAATAAACTCACTGCCACAGCATATCTGTGGTTTCAATCTGTAACAACAAACTTTCACTGACTCCACAATGGAAATTTCCGAAATTGTATTGTATTCTCAGAATGTTGGTTGGTATCGTTAAATGCGTCAGGGGACAGGGTTGTGAGTGAAGGTTACTCTATTGTGCTAGTTTCTAAGCCAAGTTTACAGTAGCACATTTAAAAATAAGGAATTTTTTCATAACAATACAAAATACAATATTTTTAAAAAAATACAGTAAAAAGAGTCATGCCCGGATAATATGCGCAATGGATAATCGGGAGTTTGCTGTATACTTTTCAGCCTGAGGTGTGTCCATCATTGTACAGAATATGTAGTATTAGTACCTTGTGCTAGTTATATGTGAATATTATGTCAATTCTTCTGAATGTTTGTCCTGTGTTAGATGCCAACATGATGCAGATCATTTGCGCTTGACTTGAATACCACAGTTTGAGAAGGATGTGTTGACAATATTCGAAGATTACCTGTATACCAGCATAAGGCAAGTGGCACAGATTGTGCACACATTTAAAAATGCTGTGTGGTGTGTTGACCAGCAGGTCCATCCATACCATCTACAGAAAGTCCAGGCTTTACTGGAGGAGGACTATCCACAACGAGTATTGTTTGTACATTGGCATTTATTGCAATGTATACTGCAACCACAATTCCTGAGCTTGGTGCTAATCACGGACGAATGCACATTTACAGAGATGGCATTTTAAACTTTCACAAGATGCATGTTTGAGCGGATGAAAATCCACGTCTGCAGGTCATTCAAAGTCATCAATACAGGTTCAGTGTGAACATATTGGGCTGGGATAACTGGTGACCACATCATTGGTCCATATCTACTGCCAGACAGGTTAACAAGTCCGATCTCCCTCACATTTATTAGAGATATTTTGCCTACCCTATTGGATGTAGTGCCACTACAGGTTCAACAGGTAATGTGGCAGCAACATGATGAAGCTCCAGCACACTTAAATAGAAATATACAGAATCACATCAATTTTACAATCGAAAGCAGGACGGGTCACCAGATCTGACACCTCTAGACTATTTTCTGTGAAGTAGTATGAAGAGTATAGTGTATGGTACTCTTGTAACATCAGAGGAGGACCTTACTGCATGAGTCCACAGAGCGATTGAAATTCTTAAAAACAATTGCACTTACTGGGTCGTGCGTGAAGCTCAAAACTGTCGTTTTAGGCTCTGCATTGACTTAGGAGGTATGTTTGAACCCCTTTGTAATGTAAAATGGTTGATATGCTGCACATATTTGGTTTATTGACAACATGTGAAAAAGACACTGATGCTCTATAGCAAACAAATCGTGTGTTCCTAGACAGGGATTCCATTTTGAAAAATTATCATTTTGTCATCCTGCACAATAAACTCAATTTTGAACTTTTGTAGGAAAAATCACTATGAGGTTTAATTTAAGATTTTAATTAAAATGCTTTATGCCTCACCTCATATCTATGCTGGATATGAGGTATAAAGCATTTTATTTCAAATCTTATACCAAATGTTGTCTGCTTTTCTTTGGGACATCCTGTATATATGACTATATAGGAAAGTTTCTTAGATTGATATTTGATTATTCTTACGAGGAGGCAAAAGGGGAGGAGTGTTCATTTGTATTTTTCTACTTACACCTTTTGTGTTTACAAATATTACTATATCTGGCAGAACGAGTAAACACTAATAAAATGAGTAGATTATTAAATTTCGTGGCCTTGATTAAGCAGGACTGTTGGAAATCACTTACAAATACCTTGACTTCTCTGCCCTTCAGCATTGTCTCATTGAGACTCAGCAAAATAACAGTGTACATTTCTTTCCACGCATTCAGAAAGCCTAACGTTAAAAGATGATTAGAACTTGCCATGTTCAGAAAAAATTGTTCAAATTGTGTAAAGAAAAGTGCGTGGAACATGAGGAATGTGAAGAATAGCCACAACTAGACTGAAGTTTTGAAATGGGTGCAACAAAATCGGCAAAATGGCATTGACATTTCACAAAGCAGACAAAATAGCCTTTAACCTTGATTTTTGCACCTCTAAGGCTCATTTTCCATTAATTTGATTTATACTTTATTCTGAATATTTTTTAAAGTAAAAGTATTTTTAAAATTTGATGCAGTAATAAAATTTTATTCAGTAAGATAAGAATGTTATTAAAATTACATTTTGAATCTTGGCCATTATAAAGGACAGTGGCTTGAAAGGGAAGTGTAATATCGAAGATTTTAAAGGACTGTTTCATTTAATGCAAGTTTAATTTTTTTTCTAGAAAATTGTATTAGAGTCTTAGGTGCATCTTATAGACCTACACTGTTTTTTTACATGATACAAAATATAATACAGAGGTACAATAAAGAACTCTGGCAGCCAGTAGATGTTATTATGGACTCAGTAAATATATATGAAGAATAGAGACATAAATAGACAGCTGAACTTCTCTTTAAAATTCTGATTTGGCCAGTCTGCAGCCGACTGTTGAGGAGTTCACAGAAAGCACGCAGTATCTCCTGATGATGTCTACCGCAGCAGTAGACGAAACGTCGAGTAAGAAGACAACCAGACCACGGCCTATAAGCCCGGAAGACGAACCAAATATGGATCAAGACGCCGGCCGTGAAAGCCTACAATTATAAATTAGGGAAATGTTTAAAGAAGTAGACATCCAGTTTATTGAACTGGTCATGTATACAAAGATTGTCCAACAATGTTATTCTCCAAAAAATAAGTCATGCATCCTGAAGGGTGTAGAAGACTTGGGTGACCCAAAGGGAAATGGGTTGATGTAGTGAGTGTCAATGCTAAGAAGGCTGGTAATCCATGGTGGACCATGGCATTGGGCTGAAAAAGGGTGGAAGAAGTTTCAGCTATTGATACAAGGTGCCACGGAAGACGAAAAATAATTAAATGTAGGAATATTTTGAATCATTTGCTAATGTCATATCAAAATTGATGAGTAATTAACTTTATAAATAAAGTTTGTGTTTATACATTTTATTATTGCACTGTGCTTAGGAATTTGAGGGAGATCAAGGAACAATAATTATTTAAAATGTTACTGAGTAGCCTAAGTACTCTATTATTTTTTGTCTAATGTTTAATTAATTTGGTTGTATAGTATATATTGTGCATAGTGTCAATACTAAAGTAAGTAAGTTGGGAGTTTTTATATCTTTATTTTTAGCACACATGCAAAAGTTCAGCCTTGAATCTGGCTCACATTCAATCAATGTGTTTACAAATCAGCAATTCAGATGAGATAGTCCGAGTGAGAAGATAGATACAAAATACGACTTAATAAACATATTATTACTTATATGCACACTTCAGTTCATTAAAAAAAATATTTTAAAAATATTAATTTTTTAAACAATACATTTTACAGAAAAAGTGAAGCAGCTCATTTTTGTGTCCATTTAACTCTGAAAGTACATATTAAAATGTTTCAGACTTCTACAACCATTGTACACATGGTTTATATTCTCTTATGTTTTCCTAGAGACTACATCCATCTTTCTCAAGGAAACTTAAGTGTCTGAGTGAGATTTCTGAGAATGCCAGAAGCAGTCCCTGGGCAAAATAGGGGCATAACCCAGTAGATCAGTGACATTTACTCTTTATTTCTTTGCATATCCCTAAATAAACTTTTGTGCCCATGCATGGTTACATTCTATATAAAAACAATCAAGTGATTCCAATACAGGCTTAGAAGGCCCATAGGGTAGCACAAGTTTAAGGCTCCTGCCTTTCTAGACAATCAGCTTAGATGTCAGCCCACTATGATGGCTGCTTTTACCTCCAAAACATATGTCTGGTTCGAATTTCCATTACAGAGGGATTCAAACCTGGCTGCGGTCGATGGATTTTTTTAGGATGGAAAAATCCAAAGAGCAAGTCCTCCGGGAGGTACTTTAAGCCGTGGGTCCTGAGTTATACTATGCTTTGCAGTTTTACTAGGGAATTATAGATGTGGTAGTTTCCCATTGCTTTCCACACTGGTGAATGATGATAAGGATGATGATGGCCAGATGATTTTTCAGGGACCGTTGGGCCCTAAGCTTCCTGACATTTGTCTTACAGTGAGGAAAAACCCTAAAAAAAAACCTCACCCAGGTGCCTGTCCTAACGGGTAATCTAACCTGGGCCTGCTGCGTGACAAGACAGCACACTACCTTGAGACTACAACAGTGAACTTTGGGCGAATAAGGTAACTGAAATGAACTTGGTCTATTAATTCCTGACAAAGAAGAAGCTATGGCTCAACAATGGGCTACACCATTATTCACCATCTGTGAATTGACCCCAGGACCGAGGGTTTTAGGCTAGTTTAAAAATACTGACCCCACAAGAACTGAAACTTTCAACATTACAGCTTGTGGCAAATTACTTCAACCAAGTACAATAAGGCATGCCTCCACCGCATAAATTATAGAAATCATCCACTCATCAAATAACTCAGTTGTAATATAAAAAGGAAAAAGAAATTATACCCCAGGTTGATTAGCACTGCTTTATATTATGGTCCACAAACTGAAAAAAAACCCAACTTCTTATTAAATCATCATATTCTTATTATACATAACTATCTAGTACCAAGTATTTTAATTAAGAACAGAACGAGCCCTAACCTCCTACTACCCCAAGGGCCTCCGGGCCTGTTGTGGGATCACTTTACTCACTTTACAGAACATTTTCATACATAAAGGAAATTAAAAATATTATTATTATAAAGAAGGTTTTTGCATATTCAGCCAAAAAATTAATTATATCATTTGAGTTGCATTAAAAAAAGTATTGGATGAACAATCTGTCTTATATATTGACTTAGACTTTCATGACCAGAGTTCGTATTATGACCTTGTAGAAGATTTTCGAGCTATTGGTCATGGTCTTGAGGTTTGAACAAAACCACGGTGAACAGTCCGAAAATCTTCTACAAGGTCATAATCATCTTATGACAAAATTAGAAACAATTATCTAATTAGTAGTAAGAAGTGTTTGCAGGTGACAATGAATTAAATATAGCAAAATGTAACTACAACATCAAGTTGTTAAATTGTTAAAAATACTTTTTATGCTGTAAAATGTTTAAAAACATGCATATTTTGACAAATGCATTTTGTCATTAAAATTTTAGAAAGCAAACAATGATCGATAGCAGAGAGATTTAATTTGGGAGGGGTTCAGTAGAATTTAAATATAGTCCTACATAGCAACATTCAATGTAAGAAGTTACAAAAAATACTTAATAAAGGTTGTTTACCTATCACTGAACTGGAACTCCATGTGATATTCCTTTTTAGCGACTTTTTTTTATAATTTACTATATTCATATGAAATATGAAAAATAAAAAAAAAGTGGACATAGTAACTCATATTAATTAACATCTGACTTATTTTAGCAGTCATAAAAATAGCAATTTTTAGTTCATTAACATTTCATGATCCAAGAACTTGGAGAAAATTGCATTACAAAAAGGCAGTTGAATGTTTGGAAAGTATGGTGTTCTCTTGACAACTGGCTTGTATTAACCTGGGAATAGATGTGGACCCTTAGAAAAGAGTCCATGTCATTCTGAATTTTAAGAGTTACAAATAATATATATATATCTTAATATATAAAAATTATGTGTCACGTTGTTTGTCCGCGATGGAATCCTAAACTACTGAACCTATTTTAATAAAATATTGCACACTGTGTGCAGTTTGATCCAACTTGAGACTTAGGGAAGTTTATAACTAAATTTATAGTCGCATTATTTTTATTGCAAATTATTTGTTTATTATTTAACAAATAATTATAATTATCTGTGAGTTCCATACGATTCTAACAGATGGCCGTGTAAGGTAATTGGTTTATTATTTAACCAGGTGGCTGTGCTTTTTGTTGCAACCGCGAATTTCAATTGAATTACAAATATTGATTATTTCATAATTTAAGTGTGTTTGTGTTTATTTTATTTTCAATATATTGATTAATATTAATAATAATATTAATTTCGTGTGTAAGTATTAGTTTTAAGTAATCTGGCTGAAAGACAGCAACTTAATTTAAATTTAACTGGACCGAGAAGAGACATTGAACACTATGGTGAATCAGTTCTAGAGACCATGAATGATAAGATATCAAGTGAATTTCCGCAAATTGGTATAGGCCTATGTGACATAAAGCTTACATTTAAGAAGAATGTCAATTTAAAAACATATGAAGGTCCTAAGGAATGGAATAACAGAATTGTAAGTAAGTCTGTTAGTTATAATAATATGCCTAATATTACAGAAACAATCTCCATGCCTCAATTAAATGAAAAACAAGATGACTATAATATATCACAAGACGATATTACTATACAGAGACTTCTTGATGATGATGGGAATCCAAACTGCCAACAAGTTCGTAGAAAAAAACGAAAGTATAATGAAATCAGCAAGCCTCCTCAAAATATTCCATCAATAAATGTATATAATCCTTATGATACACTTATGGATGATACTGAGAATGCAGACAACATAAATTCATCTCAATCAACAAAACCACTTCCACATAAACCACCACCCATATTTATACCGGGTGTAGTTAACGTACCAGAACTAAAAAATTGTGTAAAACAAAAACTTTCTGATTTAGATTTCTCACTTAGTTTACTACAACATAATTTAACGTATACCTTAGTCACAGCGACGCGTGGCCAGGACTTCTATATATATATATATATATATATATATAAAACAAAGTCGGATTAGTTACACTATTTATAACTCAAGAACGGCTGGTCCGATGTTTATTATCTTTGATTTGTTGGATTTGTTTCTGCCCCCCGAATAACAGATAACTATTAAAACATCGGAAACATTAACGTAAAAATATTTAAAGGCGATACGACGTTCGCCGGGCCAGCTAGTATATATATATATATATATATATATATATATATATATATATATATATTTATCTTCTTCAGGCACCTCAACTTTATTAGAATGTTTTAACCTTCTCAACTATTGGTTTCCATAAATTAATGAGTCATTTTTTATATCTTACCTCATATTTCGTGTTTCTTTAAACATGGAAACTAGTTTTCAAGAGAAACATCTCTCTCATTTTCAACCAACATTATGACTACTGGCTTTTCGTTGGAATCTCCATCAATAACGTTGCCATCTGGTGTTGATTTGATAAACTTCGAGATGTCACGTTCATCAGGAATCTCGAAATTCATGGATCTACATTTGTTCTTCTGAATATATATCTTCTCCCAAATTGTCAATTCTAAAGGTTTTACCAAATATTTTAAAAGTTGGGCCTCTTTTTTAATTTTATGATTCTCCAACAAACTATGTGCTGCAATAGCTGATTTTTCAATTTCACCATTTTTAATATTTCTAAAATGTTCCTTTGTGTGAGTGTCCAAATTCCTTTCTGTTTTTCCTATGTATACTTTATTACAGTCTTTACAATTAATTTGATAAATTCCAGATTTTTTGCTATCTGGGGTGTTCAATTTCTCATTAGTTACTAATAAATTACCAAGGCTAAATTTATCAGTCAATGTATATTCAATTTCTTGAAAATTTTTTGAAATTTGTTATGTATTTCAGGATGATAAATAATTTTCTTAAATTGTTTTCCTTTCTTTGAATCAGATTGCAGGGTAGAGTATTCTTTTAATATTTTTTGTTGTCTGAATTTCTCTAATTTATTTATAATTATTTCTTTTCCAAAACCATTTAAATTGGCTATGTTCAAAATGTGATTGTATTCTTTCTTGAAATCTTCTTCATTTAATAGAACATTTAATAATCTATATATCAAATTGTTGAAAATTGCATGTTTATGCGCAATATGATTGAAACCTGAAGATTTTATATAATTGTCTGTATGAGTATCCTTCCTATATATATATTGAATTCAATTTTTCCTTGTAGTTCATTCCTTATCATGTAAAGGTCAAAAAACGGAATTTTGTTATTTTTTCCCCCATTCCATAGTAAATTTTACGGATTCATCCTGAAGGTTGAGTAATTTTAATGCATCTTCAATATATTTAGAATTTATCACAGAGAAAATATCATCCACATATCTAAACCAACATTTAAACGTCCAGGGATTGGCATTGGTGATATGACACTCTTGGTTTCCATTTCTTCCTGTCCTGAAATTGAATACAGGTCATTCAGTTTTTAATTTTCATAGAAGCTAATCTGTATATTGTCCTCCCATCTGTATTTTGGTATACCTTTTTATGTGTGCCTAATTGTGGTTTTCATTTAAATATTTTTTAGCCAGTTTGTCTTTCTCCATTCTGTATGTATGTCCAAAATCCAGTTTAATCTCTGGAATTTTATGAAGTTGATAATATTTTTGTTTCATTCCGTAAATTTCTTAATTCTCCATCTACCATCTGATTCTCTAGTTGTTCCATATATTCTACTCAATATATTTCTTTCAAATATTAATAATTTTTGTTTTTCAGTGTCTTTTATAAAATATATGAAAGAAGGTTTCACTTACATATAATCCCTTCAGAGAAAAAATTGTGTAAGTCAAATTTTTTACTTCTTGGATATAGATACTTGAATATTAGTGTTGTACATTACAGAAACAAAATTCAATTTTTGCTACTTGGAGGAAAACTAATGAAACTTGACTTACATCATTTATACAGATGACAAAAAGTACAGCTAACTGATTATGATACTAAAAAAATGACATATACTACTTTTACTCTAAACCAGGTCCGCCCAAACTTCTTAATGGGTCCGGCCAATAACTGATTGTGCAATTGATCGCGGGCCGGAACATAAATATCGTTACTATTATTGTTGCTACTGCTGCTTCTATTATTATTATTATTATTATTATTATTATTATTATTATTATTATTATTATTATTATTATTATTATTATTATTATTATTATTACTATTATTACTATTATTATTACTATTATTATTACTATTATTATTATTATTGTTACTAAAATAAAATTACATTATCATACAGAAGAATGTAAAACATTTGTAACACCATGCTGCAATTAAAATTGTAAAAAAAAATTGGTACAAAAGTGAATATATTTACCTAATGAGATGAGTGGAGTTGGCTTCTTAAAGGTAACAAACGATCGATCATCTCCATTAAATTTATCAAAATGGCTATGCTTTGTTTGGTAATGTCTTTTAATGTTATATTCTTTCACAACTGCAATAACACATAACACTTTGTTTCCATGCTCCTTCACAGAGTACTTGCTGGTCCAGGATTCGTTAAACTTCCTACACTCGGAATCAACTTCGCGTTTTTTTTAAAGCATTTTCTCATTTTTACAACTATTCCGTGCACAGGCTACTGTTTGATTGACAATACAACAAGCGAAACAATTAATATATTGACTTAGGCTTTCATGGCCGGAGTTACTATGATGATCTTGCAGAAGATTTCCGGGCTGTTGGCCGTGGTCTTGAGGCTTGTAGTTCCCCAACTTTTCGCTAAGGACTGCGTCCGGCATCCTCAAGGGTTGTCTTGAGACTGGCAATTTTGTCGACTACCTACTCTATTTATACTTGTATCCACGACGTGTTCTCTGCGCGGTCCGTTACTTCGTAAATTGTATCTGCCTTCTGGTTGGTTAGCATTAGGGTCTTGCACTGCACCAATGAGGTTGCTGTCTGATGTTCTAGTAGATTGTTCTTGTAGGGGTTTACATCTGGCTTTTGTTAAGACTGGTATCCATGCTTTGTTGACTTTTAATGATTCTTCTTTTCTATTGTAACTATTTTGATGTTTGAATATTTCAATGGCTTCTTGTTGCAGACGGGTAAAATAGTGTGTGCAGTTAGATAATATATCTGTGTTGTATTGTACTGTATGGCCTTCAAGTAGAGAGTGTTCTGCTACTGCCGACTTTTCCACTTGTTTAAGATGGCCGTATCTTTCGTGTTCTTTAAGTCTGGTTGTGATGCTGCATTTAGTGGTGCCTATATACACTTGGCCACAACTGCACGGGATCTTGTATATGCCTGCTGATTGATGAGGATGAAGTTGATCCTTAATAGGTCTGAGAAGGTTTTTGATTTTCCTGGTATGCCTATATACTGTTTTTATGTCTTCTTTCTTTAGCAGTTTCCCAATTCGGTCAGTTACATTCTTGATGAAAGGTAAGAATGCCCTGGTTGACGTTTTTTCTTCTTATTCCTTGTTGTATCGTCTGGGATGTCCAAAGTTTGGAGTGAGGAGAAAATGGTAAATAAGGGATGAATCATCTCTACTATAGTCCACAGACGAAGAGAATGAAAGCACGAGACGAAGAGGGGCACGGGGCATTGCAAGCGATACAATGGCATACTACCTGAGAATAAAGGAACACTCATGACATATGAAATACCTACTGCTTTCATTCACTTCGTCTGTGGACAGTACTTTGTCAAGAGAAGCAGTGACACCTCAACTCCACATTCCAGAGAGATGAATTTCACACAGGGATGTCCAAACTAGATGCTACATTTTTAAATCTAACTTCAAAATATAAAATTAATTTGTTCATTTCAGTGCTTACGTGGGCCATACGAAAAGCCATGACGGGCCGGATGTGGCCTGTGGGCCATATTTTGGATGGCCCTGCTCTAAACAGATCATATAATGGATCTTATAGTCCATTAGAGTTTTGGTTTAACTGCTCTTGATATGAATTTACTTTTAAATAAATTTTGATTAACAAAATAATACGTAATGTCAAGTAGGATTCTTTCTTTTACCTCTACTTCTATTGTATTATTACTATTAACAATTGATCCTAAATACTTAAACAATTTAACTTGCTCATTACCAATGTAATTATTTTTAAAACCTGTTAAATTGTAATTTCTTTTTTTAAATTTTGGATATTTTGTTTTTTGGTTGTTAATAACTAAATCAAAGAGAACTGCATGCTCCTTGAGTTCTTTAAATAATTCAGTAACAGTATCAGTATGTTTAGTTCTTACAGTTATTAATAAATCATCAGCAGATGCTATACATTGTGTCAATTTTGTTGAAATGTTTACTCTCAAATCTATTCAATTTATAATTGTATGAACAGTTGTACTGAATAGTATTGCAGACAGGGATTGCACTGTCAACTCCAACATTACAACACAGAAAAGACTCTAGCACAGATAATTATATAAAATCTTCTGGTTTCAATCATATAGTACATAGACATGCAATATTCAACTAGTTTAGTTATACATATTAACAAACATTCCATGAAACGAAGAGAATTTTAAGAAAGAATACAATCACATTTTTATACATATCCAGATTAATTTGTTTTGGTAAGAAGGTAATTAAAAAATATTCAAGCAACAAAAACGATTGAGAGAATACACTACCCTACATACTAATAGTAAGAAGGAAGAAAAACATTTCAAGAAAATTAGTTACCACTCTGAAATACACTTCTTGTATCTTGTAAGCCCATGTTTCCCTTAACAGAGATTTAGGTGCTCTCCCCCTACAGGGAAGAATTTGAACCATACTAATTTAGTTATACTTGTTTTCATATAGATGTCATTTGAGTGGTCCATGGTCAGCGTTCTGCCTCATACTGACATCTAGGAAACCAAGGTAGTACTAGGATGGGAAAATTCGGTAAATTTTGCTTAGAGGCCTTTTCATTCAGGCTTAAGGATCTTTTACGAGCCTGAAAATCTTCAGACTCAGGACCCACGGCTTAAAGTCCCTCCTGGAGGGCTTGCTCCTTGGATTTTTCCATCCTAAAAAAAATCTATCGACTTCGGCCGGGGTTGAACCCGCGACCCTCGAGACCAGAGGCAAGGAGCATAACCACTAGTCCACCACGGGAAATTAAAAAAATGTAACAAATTCAATAATACTAGCACCCATAAACAAATTCGGTCAGGAAAATCTCAATTGTGATTACAATGAATTTTAGAAATAAGTAGTACTGCTCATAACACTATCAGAATTAATATTTAATAACCCAATATTCTGGAGGCTTTAGAAACCTCATCTCTTATATCACTTATTACTCCCAATGATTAGTTATGTTTACTCCTAAGTATTTAAAACACATGACATGTTCAGTGAATCTGCCGCTGATTTCCAATATACATCTTACTGGATCTTTAGATAAGGACATACATTTTGTCTTATTGATTAATAGTGCCATATATGTTTTATGAGGTGAGATGTAAAAAAATGTCCAATTTATCATAAGTAATGCCACGAGTGATTTCCAAATTATCGATAAATTCACGACTCACGAAGTGAGGAGTGAATTTATCTAGAGAATTTGGAAATCAAGAGTGGCATTTGTTAGGACTATTTAACGAATAAAATAAAGCTGTTTACTCACAAATCATTATTTAACTACAGTTATTTAAAAATATTTTTATATTTAAAGTAAACGGTGATGTTTGAAAACTAATGAGAAACGATAGGTAGCCTACGCTTCTACTGCTTCTTTTGTTTATCACTGCAACCAGATCATACTATTTATTGCCAAAGGAACGCAATATTGTAAGAATGCTCTCTAGTGGAGAAAAAATGAAACACATCAATCTGTATATTAATTCATTTTTGATGTCGTATACATTTAAGAAAGTGCAAACAGTGGTTTCTTTTTTTGGTGGTATAATCAATTGCTACAAATGTTGACATGTAAGCACTATTATATACAATCTGGTAGCCGTATTTGTTATAGGCTCAGTCACTGCAAAATAACGGTCAGACCTGTTCAGAATATTAAAAAGGAGGAGCTTTGCTTAATATATGATAATCCTAACGTTGATAATTATTTCGTGAAACACGTCTCTGATTGGTTGTAATACAGAAATCATTGAAACGTGATTGGTCATTGACTCCCATTTGGGGCATGAGTTAAATAGTCATGATAATTTTCCCTCTGGCTTTCCTACAAGAAGCTTCCATGCAAGTCTTTCATTTCCCATACATGCTCATAGTGTTACCTTCTATAATAATTTTATTAAAGACATATATTACATTATATCTTTTATGTTTAGTACTGTCTTTTCTGTTGTTACAAAAACTATATTTGTCTTCTCCAGTTATAACCTAATTGCAATTTATGATTTGTAAAGGATTAAGTTAGTGATTGATGATACCAAAGATAAAAGATAATTTATTTTAATACCAGATTTTCTTATCTGCTTTTTACAGAAAAAACTAATTAGAGATCTAAGCTATACAAATTTACTGAATAAAAATGCTAATGGAGTAATCATATATAACAGTTAAATGCAATATAACTCTGATCCAGAAATTACACTCATGGCCAGTTTCTTGAACATGAGATATCAAGTATTGAATCGTTAAATTGTGTTTCGTCTTGTACAGAAATTAGCTCTTATCGGTTTCATGAAGAGGTTGCTAACATACAGGACTGTGATCTGAGAGATATCTATTCTATAACTAGCAAGCACATGCATAGTTTATGTTTAAATTATATTTGATATTTCATTTTAATCATCGCATGACAAAGAATATAGAGCAATAGTGATTTTATCAACATTGGCTTGATATTTTGACAATGTACAGTGAATTTTAATATTATTGTATTATAATTTCATGTAAATATGGTTGAACTGTTGGTTATTTGTCAGTTTTGTGCTTCAGGGTTTTTTGATACTGTTATTTCTGTGACTGGGGCTCTTTGTAAAGATGGGTATTTGTGGAAGTAGGTAAAAAAAACAAGTTATTGACTACAATGTTTGTGGAACAATGCAAAGATTTATCAGATCATCAGTTTCAACAAACGGATGAGAGTATAGAACAAGCTTTAATTAGTTTGTAATTTTTAACTAGTATTGGTTCATTGGGAGTAAAGGATTGTCCTCTAGATTTGACTGATCTTATTATATGTTTTGTTATTTAACATAAAGTGGAACAAATATCAATAATGCTCCCAAACAACTCTACATCTTAAATTCTAAAATTAGGAACTTGATGAACATTATGCCAAATGTTTCCAAATTTTTTGCAGACTTATAAATCATGGTTTTCAAAATGTAAAAGAAACACAATTTTGTTTTATGTTTTAAGTTTGAAAGTAGAAGTGATGCATGTGCAATAAATTTTAGAATAATCTGACATTGCAGTATATTGTTCTTAGTAGTACTGAATTTTTAAAAAAAATAATAATATAAGTACCTGATATATCAGTCTTCCTCAATTAAGATGGATGTTTGTTTAAAAAACTTCATTAATTAGTTAAAACCATGTAGGCCTTTCAGAACATTCTCAGTGTGAACATCAATACCAAATGACATGCCAATGAAGGAACATGTTCTGAAAGGTCTACATGATTTTAACTAATTAACAAAGTTTTTTTAAACAAAAATCCATTTTAATTGAGAAAGACTGATATATGAGGAACTTATATTTAATATTTAAAAAAATCAATATTGCATAACCTCAATTGTGATTACAATGAATTTTGGAAATATTGTTAGTAGTACTGCACATAATACTAATAAGATTAATATTTAATTTTTATTCATTTTCTAGAGCAAGAACTGCATCCCTCGACGGGGAGAGTATAATGTGTATAGCACGTTCCAGAGCCATGAGCCGGAGTTTGACTACCTCAAGAGTCTCGAGATCGAGGAGAAAATTAACAAGATCAGATGGCTCAAGAGGAAAAATCAAGCACATTTTTTATTATCTACAAATGGTAATTTATATCCTCTATGTATTAAAAATGTTTTAGTTTCGTGATCAGTTTGTATTGTGATGCATTGTAGGACAAGCTTTTGAATTTCGTGGGTGGCGACGAGAGTCAGGATCTCGCCTTTTATGGTAAAAAAAAAAAGCTGTCGATGCACAAGTTGGTAAACCCTGTGGAGAAAGTTTGATATGCATTTATCCCTCATAACCAGAAAGTTTGATTTCCAAGACTTCCATTATGGTAAAGTCTCGGCTATACGCTGCGAACGTTCCTGCCCTCTCATATATAAATTGTGAGGGTCAGAATTAGTTGTGTGTTAATTGTGGACCAGTGCAGCGATATCAATAATGAAACAAGAAACTGTGTTCATGAACCTGTCAACGAGTATAGAAGACTTATAATTAATTTGTGAAACAAGTTAATTGTAAAGAACAAGTGAAATTTTGTTCAACATCATATCCTAAAAGTAATGGGAATCTACCACACCTATAATTCCGTAGTAAAGTAGCAAAGCATAGCATGAAAATACTATGATTGCAGTTAAAGACCTGCCTTTAGGCACAATTACTATGGATGGATCAGATCATATGTTAATTTCTTTTCTTGTTTTGATGTTTCAATTTATAGTAGTAATTCTTTGTTCTATGTTAATAATTCATGTTTTGTATCTTTGCTTTGTTTCTGAATTTATTTAATTTCATTATTTAGATATAATGATTTGTGTTAATAATTCTTGTTTTGTATTTAACATCTCTTGTTTTGTGTCTTCATTTTGCTTTAGAAGCTCTGTAAGTAATTGTTGGAATTATTCCATTATTGCAATCAATGTCTTCTTCTTCTTCTTCTTCACTTCACGGGCTAGGCAAATTGCCTGTTCCGCCTCACAGTTGTTCTGTCCATCTTTTCACTGGCCTTCCTACATTCCTTGAACCTCTTGGCTTGTAGTTGAATGCTGTTCTTGGTAATCTTGATACATTCATTCTTTCCACGCGTGTAAACCATTTCTCTCTATATTCTCTGATGTTTTTTCAATCAATGTTTTTTTTAATTACCTCATGAAAGTAGAACTGTCTGTTGTAGGATGGCAGTGTAATTCCACTATCTGACACCAAGATTTCGCACCCCACGATTGTGTATGATTTAATGGATTTTCCCTTAAACAACACAACATATGTTCATAGAAAATTTCCAAATACAGTTAATTTTCTTCACAAAATTTTACTTGTTCTTCACAATTAACTTATTTCACAAATTAATTATAACACAGTCTTCTATTAAATTAATATTAAGAAGCTAAAGCTGCTACTATGATTGAAATAAGTAAATTAATGTATACAACTAAATTATATCAGCACAGAAAGCTGCAGATTCAGGGTTCAATTCCCAGTTCAGGCAAAACATTTTTTCTCAACCATTGATTACAATAATTACAGTCTTCTATACTCATTGACAGGTCCATATAACACATTTTCTTTGGCTTTGCTCTTGATATTGCTGTTCTGGTCCACAGTCAACACACAATAACTAACTCTGACCATTGAATGATTTATATGTGTGAGGTTGGAACATTCGCAGCGTGTAGCCAAGTTTTTTCCATAATGAAGGTCTCAGGGAATTGAGCCTTCTGGTCGTGAGGGATAGATGCATATTGAACTTTCTCCTCGGGTGTTCCAACTCATGAATTGACATTGCACAATTTTTTTTTTTTTTTTTTTTTACCATGCATGTGAGATCTTGACTCTCATTGCCGCCCACAAAATTCTAAAGTTAGTCCAACAATACATCACAGTATTATTTTATTTTAAGTTAAATTGAACATTTTAAGTTTGTAAATTAATTACAAAACTCTGTTAGAAGATAAAACTGTGAAAAGTGATACCTGTTCAGGTACCAGGTGTTTATGACTGGAGATCTTTTGGACCTCAGGCATCGTCAGCAGCAGATAGCTAATTGACATTCGTTGTTGGTATTGATCTTGTAGATAAGGTTGTTTATTTTGGGTGGATTCTCGTTTAAAATTAATAACTAATGCTCTTATTATTAACCTATTCGCTTCAGGTTTAAATGTTCAATGCATTTCCCCAGAAACCGAATTATAGTCACCATAAATTATATTGTCTAATTTCGGTTATATTCAAAACAAACAAAAGATAACAGTACTTTATATCACAATAAGGGTGAAGGCAAAAAGAAAAATCGTGTACTATTCATAAATGGTAACGAAAGGTTACTCTGCTAAGGGATGTACAAAATATTGCAAAAATCAGGCTGAGTCAAGCGAGTGTACCTCGTCTTCCGAGGCGAATGGGTTAATTTAACACTTCTCACTGAAGAATAAATTATATTTGAAGAGAAAAATATATACGCTTAGACTGGAGTTTGAACCCAGGACATTTAACTTTCTAGGTCAATGCTCTTCCACTGAGGTAGAGTGGTAGTTCTCAGGTAGCTCAGTGTATAATTTTTCTCTTCAAATATAATTTATCCTTCAGTGAGAAGTGTTAAATTAATAAAAATAAAACATTGAAAGAAGCCCTACTGGCTTTATTAAGTAGTGTTTAAATTCCCAATAAATGTTTTCTTACATAAGAAGCCACCATTTGCGTTATCGAGCAAATGCTCGTAGCATTCAGCGCTCTGGAATTAACAATGTATAGGAGAAAAATTTGCATTTAGATTGGAGTTTCTCAGGAAACTCAGTGGTAGAGCATTGGCCTAGTAAGCCAAAAGTCCTGGGTTCAAACTCCAGTCTGAGCATATAATTTTTCTCTTAAAATTTAATAACGAATGTTAGTATCGTCCACTGCTGTGATCTCGAGGTAGCGTGCTGCCTTGTCACGCAGCGGACCCGGGTTCGATTTCTGGTTGGGACAGGCTCCTGGGTGAGGTTTTTTCAGGGTATTTCCTCACCTGTAAGACAAATGTCAGGAAGCTTAGGGCCCAATAGTCCCTGAAAATCATCCGGCCATTATCATCATCCTTATCATTATCATCATCATCCTTCACAATTGTGGAAAGCAACTGGAAGCTATCACACCTATAATTCCCTAGTAAAGCTGCAAAGCATAGCATGAAAATGCTATGATTGCAGTGAAAGGCCTGTCCTCAGGCAGAATTACTATGGATGGGTGTTAGTATCTCTCTGCTGCTGATAATGAACTGAGATCTGAAAAATCTACGGATATAAATACTTGAAGTTGATCATTGTGTATTTTAAAGGTCTGTAAATTAAGTAAAATCAAACTCGACCTCAAGAAGTACCATTTTTACGGACTATAAGATACACTTTTTTGTTCGAAAAATTGGTTCCAAAATTCAGGTGCATCATATACTTGGAATTAATGTAAAAATGTCCAGTGTTTGATTTAAAATATCGCCAGTGTTAAGAATGGTCATATATTCGATGCCACGGGAAATCTATCTCTATCTGGCAACATCGGATTCAACTGGCAGCAGCAGTGCATCAATGTGACAATCATGAGTTGCGGGTATTCACAAGCTTGCTAACACTGTCTCTCTCCCACCCCACCATCACAAACCTGGAACATTATATAGCCTATGATGCATCATTGCAGTCTATGATGCCATTGAACTTGAACAAATGGATGATGGAGAAAACCCAATATGAATTCATGCCGAAGGAAGCTTTAAAATGACATACAATCAAACATGTGTCAGTGGATAAAGTCATGGTGTAGAGTGAGAGAAGACATTATTGTTAAATCTTTCAAGAAGTGTGGCATATGTGACACTCTATGGCAGTGAAGACCATCTTATATATAAAGAGGACAACGATGATGACAAAGAGGAGGAAGAAGAAGAAAGTTCAGATGACATTTTCAGGGATTTTAAAGATCAGAATGATTTTATAAGCTAAGATTTTTTTTTTTTTTTTTTTTTGGCTTTGCAATCTAATAATAAAAATGGTAAAAATGTTATTTTTTTAATTGCTTAAAAATTAAGGTGCATCTTATAGTCCGTAAAATATAGTACATATTTGTCAAGCACAAATTGTTAGATCATGTTGTAAGGCTATGTTTCCACTATCGTAAAATAAAAATGTGTGATATTGTCTTTTAAAAGAGAACTGATTCTTACTGACATTTTATAGAAAATATGTTATTGTCGGTATCTTATTAACCAAATGTGATTGAAGTGTGCAATATAATAGTATTGTCAGGGCTTCATTATCCTTTCTGGCAATCATTTGGATAATCTGGGCCTTCCATGCTTTAAATTGTTTTACAATGGCTGGTTGTTGATTTAGTATTGATGCTCTTGCATCTCAATGAAGGTTTTTACATTACTTTTTTTAGGAATTAACACTATAATGTATTATATATATATATATAAATTCTTATCATTCACCTCATTATTATTCTTCTTCTTAGCTTCAAATCCTTATTTGGTTCCATCATCAGTATTTTGATGACTGTTGTTCTGTTGTCTGAAGAGTCGTCTCTTGCTCCCTCTGTTGGTAGACTTAAAAACCTTGAAATCAAGTCATTTTCCCCGGAAATTTCAAAGTTCATTAATTTCTCCTTTTCTTTTTTTTTTAATGTAGATTATTTTTCCCAAACAGTGAGTTCTTTGGGTTTTTCCATTTGTTTTAATAATTTAGCCTTCCTTTCGATAAGATTTTTTTTTTTAAATTCATTAATCAAAGCACTCTTGTAAAAGAAAAAGAAGAAAATGCAAAATTCAAGAAATTTACATACCACCCTAGGTTTCAAAAATATTTCAACAAAGATTGGCATTTGATTAATTAGATACAACAAAAATGAAAAAATAGCAGAAGGAAACAAATGAGGGATCTATCAGATTAAATGCAGAGAATGCAAGAAAGTCTACATAGGAAAAGCAAAGAGAAATTTGAAAACCAGAGTGAAAGAACATCTCAGGAATGTCAAAAAAGGGGAAGCAGAAATATCTGCAGTAGCCGCCCATGCATGGTCAGAAAAGCATCTTATCGAAAGGAAGGCTAAATTATTAAAACAAATAGTAAAACCCAAATAACTCACTATTTGGCAAAAAAATCCATATTCAAAAAAACAAAAATGAGAAATTAATTACCTTGGAATTTCCCGGGGAAAATTACTTGATTTTAAGGTTTTTCAGTGTTCGAACAGAGGGAGCAAGAAATTGCTCTTCATGACGACAGAACAATGGTCATCAAAATACTGATGATGGAACCAAATTAGGTTTTGAAACTAGTCTAAGAAGAAGCAGAACATGATAAGAATTTACATAAATCAATGACAATTTGTTTGATCTTGGCTTTTTTGTTTCCTTTTGTCAAGTTGTCTGCACTGGAAGCAGTAATCTGTTCATTACAGATTAGGTATATTTGTTTTTAGCTGTAATTCCTATTTTGTAGAGATGTTTATTCATTAAGTAACTAACTTTAATACAGTAAAGTAAAGTGATCCCACAACAGGCCCGGAGGCCCTTGGGGTAGTAGGAGGTTAAGGCTCCCACTTTTTCTAGACAATCGGCACTTTTTACGTCAGCCGGGTTGTCAGCCCTGCGTGACAGCCGCCTTTACCCCCAGAACAAGCGTCTGGTACTCATTTCCATTAGAGGCTGAGTCGACCCCAGGGCCATAGTGCTGCCAGAGGGTTTGGGTCAGTTTAAAAATCCTGACCCCAACGGGACTTGAACCCTCGACCTTCCGGCTTGTAGCTCAGTGCCTTAACCACTATGCTACGGCGTGCCCCCACTTTAATACAGATTTTAGTTATTCTCGTTTGTATACAGTATTTTATGTATTGTAGAATTGTAAAAAACTAATTATTAACTTCCAACTCCAAAACAACATTCATCTCGCTAAACATGACAGAACAAAGCGTATGCAGTAGAAATATTTAAACATGTAAACATACTTATTTTAGGAATTCACACTATGAGGTATATTCATTTAGGTAGAATTTTATCATAATATGAGATGAGTGATAATATTCTACCTAAATGTAATAGGTTATTCAGATTTATGAATTTAATGAAACTGGATATTTTATAAAATTGTCCTATTTAACATTTTCCAATATTGTTATTTTAACACAGTTCCAATAATGGATCATATTATAATATTATAATGATATTGTGAAAAGAAAAATTAATGTGTGAACCAGGAATCGAACCGTGGCCCTCTAGTTCTCCAGACTAGTGTGCAGCCCACTACACCATTCCACACCTGGCACAAACACTAATAATTCTTTCCACATATATATGGAGGTCCACGGTTTAGTTCCTGGTTCACACATTAACTTTTCTTTTCACAATATCATTATAATATGACCCATTATTGGAACTGTGTTAACAGTATTGGAAAATGTTAAATAACATCGTTTACTACTTATAAAATTGGTGGTGTAAAATTCTCAAATATAGATACTTCTAAACGAAGCTGGCCGTTGGCGATGGTAGTGTCATCTACCTGACGGCGGACAAAACGAGAATTATAGATTTATATATGTGGAAAGAATTTTTAGTGTTTGTGCCAGGTGTGGAATGGTGTAGTGGGCTGCACACTAATCTGGAGAACTAGAGGTCCACGGTTCAATTCCTGGTTCACACATTAATTTTTCTTTTCACAATATCATTATAATATTATAAAATTTTCCTTAAAAACATTACAAAACAAGACACTTAAATACAAAAGAGCACAAGTTTGTTTTGTGAATAGAATTTTAATATTCACAACCACCAATAATTTTATATATTTTTATGTTACATGATATCAGAATGCCCTCCATATTCAAAAGAAAACTTTTAATTGGACAATGTGCATTCTACTTTGTTGTGTAATCTTCATACAAGAAAGGAAAAGTTTTAAACTATTAAGAGAAAAAATTCCTTTTCACCATATCAGAATATATCGGTCTGCGGATTTCCAATAAATAATTACAAAAACATGTGCAAAAAGAGACTGCTGACTGCAGAATGATATTAAACATTATGAAGAAAAACAAAACAATGAAAGGAATAACAAGTAGAAACAGGGCATCAGATGGTATCTGGTGGTAACAAAGTGACCTATTGTGAAAACATTGAAAAAAAAAAAGAACTGAACTTTACTTTCCATATCTGTGGACATTTTCTTATCTTGAGAAAAAAGTATTTATGATAAATAAACTGTTAATAATAATAATGTCATATCACAGAGGCTAAATACTTGAAAAAATTAAGTCTTATAAATTAAAATCCCATTTGTTGCAAGTTTGGGAAAATGTTGGCATTTTGTTAAAAAATTCATGGGATACCAGGACAAGTGATAGGAAAAAGGACAATCCTATTAAAAATATGACGTCTGAGCATCCTAGATCTAGTGTTCTCAATAAATGGTCCATGAACCATATTCAGCCAACGCAAGTATTTGTGTTGGCCTGCCATGAAAATAGTCATATGTGAAATTTTATCGAAATTGTTTTAAAAATCACTAGATTTTTCTTTGAATTTCCCTCTTAACTAAAGTGGCCCCTACACGATCAATATTTATGTCAATATATTGCACAGTATTTTGTACAATAGTATTACTTGGCCAATCCATACGGTGCAATATTATTGCTCAATAAATTAGTTCGTGAGTGATACTTGTGCAGTCAACATGTGGAATAATAAGAAGACAGAACATAGAACTGAACTAGTATTAAATTAATATTGTAAAGCTAAAGCTATTACTATGTTAGAAATAAGTAAATTAATGAACACAATTAAATTATTGTAATTAATGGTAAAGTGAAAAATGTTTGCCTGAACCAGGAATCAAACCCCGAAAAATAAAAATTTCTTTTTACCATTGATTACAATAATTTGTGTTCATTAATTTACTTATTTCTATCATAGTAATAGCTTTAGCTTTTCAATATTAATTTAATAAATAATGCTATAGCTGTGTGGAGTCCCTTCATGTCTTCTTAACCCCTTAACTGGGGACCTAGCTAGTGCAGTTCTACAGCTCTGTGGGGAGCCTTTTCTTCCTTTAATTTAAAATATTATAAAAAATACAGGGAGTAAACATTTGTAACATATCCATCAAATATTATACAAAACAACCATTCTCTTTCATATGGTCATATTTTTTAATCGAAATTTCATATTTTTATTTTTTTCAACTTTAGTACAAAAACGGCACAAGTGTCTTCTCGTGTTCAATTTAAAGTAATTTGGAAAACATTATTTATATTACATGTAATGAATATTAAAAAGTATGCAAATCTCTTAAATGCAATAAATGTTAACTCTGGCCTTACAAGGTGTCTGTCATCAGTGGCGTTGTTTCAAGTCTTACATCGATATAAACTAAGCATTTAGGATATATGTATAAATAAATAAATAAATTTATATTGGCAATTTACTCCGAAGTTTATAATGTAAATATACAATCTCTTTTAACACTGTGTAAATATTACAATTTTACGACACATATGACCAGTGGCGTTACTAAATACTGTCAGTTTTGAGTTATTACAAATAATCACATTTTTTTTATTTTTAGATCTTTAATATACCGTAAAAATATATATCCGTACAATTAGTAGTTTTTATTGTAGTAATAGTGATTATTGACGTAATCAGATATTATCAGTGGCGTTATTGAACACTGGTGTGTTGAGAAGTCACTGGTTATTATTGTTGTTAGTATTATAAATGCTACATAACTTCATTTTAGAAAACACTCATATTTTCAGTAAATTGTAAGTAGCTTATAAAAAAATATGATGAAGTGAAAAAAAAAACTAGAGCGAAATAAGACGTTTGAACTAGTTACTTCAAGACTGGAGAATGGAGGGTAAAAGTTAGCAACCCCAATTGAATGTTTGTGCAATATTTTTCTAATGTGATAAAAGACAGACCTCTCATTTAAACGTGTGAATGAGAAGTTACAAGAAACTGTACCAGAGTTATTATTTTTTCATTAACTTAGACCGTTCTTGCATTAAGGTTTAAGGCTAATCTGAGTTGAAAGATATATTATGTTGAGCAAACAGATGATGTCCGTTTTTTTTTTCTGAACACGTCTAGTGAATAATATTTTATCATGAATGTTATATAGCTGGCCAGTTACCGATATATGTTAGTCCGTTCTTGCGCGCATACATGATATGTGATTTTAACTCTCGTAATAAGAAACTGTTAAGAGACCGGTCAAAGGGGGTTGAAAAAAATCACACTAGATGTCATACCCATACAGAACAGATCTTCAAAATTTTGTGTTCCTGCATCGCCAAATAATTTATAAAAAAAATAATATATATTTCGTTGGATATATCCGTAACTCCCACCGAGTGAAGGCTTTCTTGAGACGGATATTCACGTAACGCCCACCCAACGGGTTAATCTAGAAGCCATTCATTGTGTATTTTTAAATGATGATTCATTGCATTTGAATGTGGGACCAGTAGAGTAAGGTAAAGGAAGGATTTATGCTTGGATGGGAATGAAGCCTGAATTAGCTCAGTGGTCAGAGCATTAGCACGGAAAGTTAAAGATTTGGGGTTCGATTCCTGGTTCAGGCAAACTTTTTTTCTTTACCATTGATTACAATAAATGAACTAGTATTGTGCAATATTGCCAACAGACGATGCAATATTTACTAGATTGCATAATAAAAATCAAACTGCTTTTGATTGACTCAATGTATTGTGCAATCTTTCAATGTGATCTACACATACTCAATATTATTGTACAATGCCAATTATTGTGCAATATATTGACGTAAATATTGATCGTGTAGGGGCCGCTTAAGAAACTTGCTAGCACTATCAACATAAACTTTCCACATATCCCATATCCTGAGCTAATATTTTCCAATTATCCCCTGTATAATCTATTTCCCTCAAATCATAAAGTAAAGTAAAAGTAAAGTGATCCCACAACAGGCCCGGAGGCCCTTGGGGTAGTAGGAGGTTAAGGCTCCCACTTTTTTTCTAGACAATCAGCACTTTATGTCAGCCGGGTTGTCAGCCCTGCATGACGACCGCCTTTACCCCCAGAACAAGCATCTGGTACTCATTTCCGTTAGAGGCTGAGTCGACCCCAGGGTCATAGTGCCGCTAGAGGGTTTGGGTCAGTTTAAAAATCCTGACCCCCACGGGACTTGAACCCTCGATCCTCCGGCTAGCTCAGCACTACACTACGGCATGCCCCCTCCCTCAAATCATATGTAATGTTATTCTCCTACCTCATTCTTGGTCTACCAACTGGGTGTTTTCCCTTGGGTTTTCTTACAATAAGCTTCCATGCCACTCCTTCATTTCCAAGGATGATATTTGTATATTTAATACATAAAGTAACACTATGAGGTTTGTTTTAATTATTAATGAGTTGGTTATTTTGACTCAACTAATGTTTCTTGATTTTTATGCAGACCAGGTTTTGTCGCTTTTTTGCGACATTATCGATGCATTCCAACTGTTGTTTTGCGGTTGTCCATCCTGTAAGTTGATTTTTGCTCCCTCTGCTGGCTGACCGATGAACTTCCAAGTCAAATTATTTTCTTTTTCTTCGGGAATTTCAAAATTCATGGTTTTCATCTTATTCTTGCATATGAAAATTTTCTCCCGAATTGTGAGTTCCCTAGATTTTTCTGTTTTAATAACTTGGCTTTAGTTTCAATTCTTTGTTTTTCTGACCATGCATGTGCAGTTATTGCAGATTTTTCTATTTCTCCATTTGTAACATTTCTATAAGGTGTTCTTTCAATCTTGTTTTTAAGTTCCTTTTTGTTTTCCTATGTATATTTTTTCACAATCTTTACAATCAATTTGATAAATCCCTGATTTATTGCCATCTTTAATCTTTTCATTTTTGTTCGTTTTGATTAATTTATTAAAACTATAATAATTTTTTGGTGCTAATTTAATGTTAAATTTGCTGAAAATTTTTTTGAAACTTATTAAAGGAAGATATGTAAATTTCTTGAATTTATTTATTTTCTTATGAATCATCTTTTCCTGTAAACCATTTTCTTTTGCTAAAGAAATCCATCAGTGTGGAAAAAAAAATAAAATGGTACAAGAAATAATTTAATTCATCCATATGATGGATATTACCATGTGCAAGAGTCTAGTTATCCGAGAAACCCTGCTTTTTTAGGACAACACATGACAGTCTTAGATTACCATCCCGCTATTTCATGTAGTCTGGTTGAGCAGTCCCACATACCATGCCCATCTCACCACATAAACTAAAAAAATAAATTTTATTTAAAAAAATACCAGACAAAACAAAAGAAATATGCAAGCTGACAAAGTGTGTTGTGCAAAAAAAAAATTGTATCCGGAAGGAAATGTGAAAAAATGTGGTTGCTTGAGGAGATGTGCCCCTCTATTTCAAATCCTATTCCTAGATTTACCATACTTGATAACCTGTAGATGTAAGATTATTATATTTTAAAAGTATGGATATATTTACAAAAATAATATCGTTAAAAGTAATCAATTTAGAAATTATAAAAGTAAAAGAAGCTCTTCCAGATGAATGGAAAGAATTGATTATCGTACCAATTAATAAGAAAGGAGATAAAACTGATTGCAACAACTACAGGGGCATCTCATTACTTTCAACTTCGTACAAAATTCTAACAAATGTATTAGTAAGCAGACTTACTCCCTATATTGATAATATTCTAGGAGATCATCAATGTGGATTTAGAAGAAACAGGTCTACAACAGATCAGATTTTTAGTATAAGACAGAGTTTAGAAAAGAAATGGGAATATAATGATATTGTACATCAACCATACGTAGACTTAAAAAAAGCATACAATTCAATTAGAAGAGAGAAGTTGTATAGTATCCTGCTGGAGTTTGGAATTCCTAAAAAGTTAATTAGACTTATACGAATGTGTCTAAATGGCACAAATAGTACAGTGCATGTAGGCAAACAGTTTTCAGACTTTTTGAAATCCAGAATGGGTTGAAGCAAGAAGATGCACTATCTCCTCTACTATTTAATTTTGTACTAGAGCATGCCATCAAATCTTTAGAGGATGAGGAAAGCTTACTACTCCATGGTATTAATAAGCTGTTAGTTTATGCTGATGATATAGTACTATTGGCCGATAGCGAGGAGATACTAAAGAACAACACGCACACACTATTGAGTAACACCAAGAAATTAGGACTGGAAGTAAATATCAATAAAACTAAATATATGATCACATGTATAAATACATTATATAATGGAAATGAAAAGCTAATGACAAATGATGGAAATTTTGAGGACATGGCTGAAGAAGTAATTATTTTCCCATGTAGTGGTGACGTTTTGAAGCGTAATTCTCTTCATGCCCGATGTTGTAGTAACATTTTTAAGAAGGTATTTGTGTCCCAAAAAGAATTACTGGTTCGGTAGAGCTGGATTCTCTTCTTAGGGTCGGAAGTTGGTACACTGGATAGGAAAACACTTTAAAATCACTGAAAACTGTTTTCTTGTAGAAATAATTTCACATTAATTCACTTTGTAGGTTCCCAGCAGATTAAGTAAATGTAAGTGGTATTAATAATAATAATAATAATAATAGCTTTATTTTACCTGGCAGAGTTAAGGTATTATTCTTCACTATCAATTAAAATAAATTCTTTCCTTTTCTGGAATCAATTATTCTTGTATTAAATATTACATTTTATCTTGAGAACTCTTCTTGCTTCTATCTTTGTGAAAAGTTATATGCAGAATGACTAGTGTAATTCTTTTATAATTTTAAAGAACATTGTTACATCACATGATGGTAACTTTAAATTCTATTGGTTAGTAGTCCATTAAATATAAGGTTTAAATTTGATTTGTTAAATCATAAAGTTAATTGTTTTAACATCCAATCAGAGTTTAGTTTACTTTAATTTAAAAATATGAAGTAAAGCAGGTGTTCTTATTACAGTTATAACAGAAAGCTTTATAATTATGACAACAATGACTTAAAACAATTTTAAAAGCATTATTTAGAAAGACTGTTATGTAGTACAATTTCTTTAATTGTTACTGAGACTTTTTATTCAACACTGACCAACACTGAATTATTTAGATATTTTTCTTTATTTAAGTTATATTTAAATATTAAAAGAATTTTAAAGTATAAAATTATTAACTTAAACTTTTATCGATGTTTTTATTATTAATTTCATACATCTCAATGATTTATTAAACTTTTATATTTATTATGATATTAAAATCCTGCTTTATGGCTGAATCCTAATACCCAGGAATAATAATCACAAATAGGAATGAGATGCACAAAGAAATTAAACATAGGCTCAATTCTGGAAATGCGTGCTATTATGCATTGCAGAGACTCTTGATGTCCCAACTCCTTTCAAAAAACGTTAAACTGAAAATACTATTATTCTACCAGTTACATTATATGGGTGCGAAATTTGGACTCTTACTTTAAGGGAGGAAAGGAGATTACGAGTATTTGAGAATAAAGTACTTAGGAACATTTTTCGACTAAAGAGAGCTGAACAAACAGCTGAGTGGAGAAGACTACTTAACAATGAACTTGGTGTTTATAGGAAGCCAGATATAATAAGAACAGTTAAGTCTCGTAGACTGCAATGGGCAGGACATGTTGCGCATATGGGGAATGAAAGACGTCTATAGAAGCTTCTTGTAGGAAAGCCAGAGGGAAAACACCCAGTTGGTAGACCAAGAATGAGGTGTGAGAATAACATTAACTATGATTTGAGGGAAGTAGATTATACAGGGAATGATTGGAAAGCATTAGCTCAGGATAGGGATGTATGGAGAGCTTATGCCCGTGTGGCCATGGACCTACTGGTTCAATAGTGCCAGTGAGTAAGTAAGTAAATATGTCAAGGAGATTCTCCGGGAACAGGTTAAGGGACATGTTGCATCCGAGTTGATGGTATTTTTGCAGAAGTATTGTCACCATCTGGGGTAGTTATCATCTCTTTTGTTCCCTAAAAATCCATGAAAAACTCCCTTCTAGGCATCCCAAGCTTTCCCCACCAAAACTCGGCCATATGCAGAATCCTTTACAAATTTGTGGCCCAACCAAAAATATCTTCTTTAACTTTTACATCACTTAATTCCAGAAGTTTGTCTCTTATATACTTAATGGCTTGTCCTCCTTGGTTCGTACTTTTACAAAATTTGTCATCAAACCCATCTTTATATGTAGGGGTGGAAGATGATCTTTTAGATCTATGAGAGGTTTGGCAATGACATTTTTCTTGCTAGGGTTAAGACTTCTGCTTAAATATGTGATTTCCTATCCCTATTGTCCCACATACAGTGTGATTCAGAAATATGGCTATACGTTTGATCGCATTTTGTGACGAAAATATTATTATTAAAGGAAATATTATGTTATCATTGGAAAGGAAATCCTTCAAATTACAACAATAGAACAAAACAAAACACTTACAACAACACTAAGCAAGTCACTTTATTGCTTCAAACTGTTCGCATTCACTTTATTGCTTCAAACTGTCGCTGTTTACATCCAAGCATAATTGGCTTTTGGAAGTCATTCATTGCGTTATGATACATGTTTAGAGGAATAGCTCTAATTTCTTCCTCAATCACTAATTTCAGCATGTTGATGTCTTGAGGTTTCCAGGCATAAACCTTCTCCTTCAAATAACCCCACAACCAATAGTCACATGCTGTGAGGTCAGGGGAACGGGCTGGCCATTCAATGCGGACTCTTCTTCCCACCCACCTCTTTTGCAAATGATCATCCAAAATTTCCCTCATCACAATTGCATAGTGAGGAGGTGCACCATCCTGCTGGAATAAACATTGTTCATGTTCAGCACTTTGCATTACCGGCAGGACAGTTTGTCTAATGATATCACTATACTGATCACCATTAACAGTCTCATCCAAAATTCACATTCTTAACAGTACTTCCCATCCGATCATAGTCCAAACAGTGACTTTGCCGCATCTTAAACGTGTCTCTTCAATAACATAGGATTCTCTTTACCATAATAGTGACAATTGTGTCGATTAACAAGTCTGTTCACATGGAAAACAGCTTCATCAGAAAAGTGCAATTTTCTGTACCAATGTTCGTTGTTTGCTGATTCCCTTGCAACAAATTCACAAAATTCCATCTGCCTGTCAGGGTTGTCTTCATTAAGTTCGTGGAGATGAATTGGTTTGAAGGGGTGGTACTTCTCATGCTTCAAAACACGACACACACTCGATTGATATGAAGCTCACGTGCAGCTTTGCAGGTTGATTTTTATGGGCTAGCATCTAACGCCTCCACAATTCTCTTCGTTGTTTCTGCATCCGTGCTAATGCGAGGCCTTCCAGGAGGTTTGATTTTCTGCATCCTTCCAGGAGGTTTGATTTTCTGCATCCTTCCTGTTTCCAACAGTCGTTTTCTCCACTTTCCCATAGTCGACGGCTGCAATGTTATGTTAAACTCACGTCTTGCCCTTCTTGCAGCCTCACAATCATTAGCATACGTTATTGCCCATGCAGGAATTGTAATTTGCTTTTGCATATTCAACACCATTTTGACTAATGACGTAAGTTCTATACTGTTTTGTTTTATTCCATTGTTGTAATTTGAATAATTGCCTTTCCAATGGTAATTTCATATTTCCTGTAATGATAATATTTTCATCACACAACGCGATCAAACGTATAGCCATATTAATGATTCATCCCATACATAAAAAGCAGCAGTGTTCAATATACCCCAGTTATATTCCTAAGAGTATAGCAATGACTTTTAGATCGCTACAATTTTTCCACTTGTGTTTATTTATTTATTTTCCACTTGTGATGCTTTAATAGAGGATAGCTATATGAAATAAAGAACTAAGGGAAATTATGGGTATACAAGAGGAACCGGATATCATAGACATTATAGAAAAGATTACAGTGGTATGGCCATGTCAAAAGAATGCCAGAGCAAAGAGTGCCTAAAATTGTTATGGAATGAATCCCAGTGGAAAGGAGGAAGACCGAAGAAAACTTGGATAGAAGGGGTACATGCGGCTATGAATATCAGAGGATTGGAGGAAGATCAATGATGGACAGAGAGGAATGGCATTTGGTTTCTGGAAGATGGCGGCAGCTGCCATGATACCGGATGATGATGATGATGATGATGATGATAGAGGAGAGCTGTCATGTTTATATGTCTCCTTCATTTGAACTGCATTATCAACAGGAATAGAAGGAAGATGGTTGTCATTAGCTTTCAAGCTAAGCTTCGAGGAGTCTACGAATAGCCTCCATTCAGTTGGATCATGGATCAAATTTAAACATTTCATATGTTATTTAACATTTTCCTATACTGTTATTTTAACACAGTTCCAATAATAGATCATATTATATTTATATTATAATTATTATTATTATTTCATATGTTACAGCAAACTTCATTCTCAAAAATGGGAAGCAGAGCCCTGTGACATTTTCTGTGCCGGTACTGTGAAACTCTGTATCATATTGGAGAAAATTACATTGCTGTAGTCTTGACTCTAGAAGTTTTGCCTTCTCCTTTGACAGGGCAAGGTCTCGAATGAGTTCACTCAATTCTATTTGAAGAAAAAAATTTTTGCCTAGACCGGGACTCGAACCCGGGACCCTTGGCTTTCTGGGCCAAGTGCTCTACCAACTGAGCTACCGTGGCGAGTTACGATCTAGATGCAAATTTTTCTCTTATGTACGTTGTAATTCCCTCGTGCCAAATGCTTGAAACCATAGCTTCTATATTTGCAAATGGCGGCTTCTTAGTTAAGAAGACATTTATTGGGAATTTAACACTACTTTATATATAACACTCAATTCTGCTTGACTCAGTCTCTGCATTTTATCAAAATCAGGGTCATGGAATGTGTAATGCTTGTTGGCTTCTTCTTCCATATTGTCTTCATTTTCTTCTTCAAACACATCATTTGCGGGTGGAGTAGGAACTCCTAAAACAAAATTTCCCCGAAAGTTAAAACATAGACTAAAACATGACATGTCACTGAATCTACAAAGCAAGAGCTCATCAGCCATTTTTATGGTGAGATTTTTAATTCAGCAGTTGGAAATACAAATTAGATATATTTTAGCACAAAACATTTTAATTGTTGGGCAGTGTACTTGTTTAATAAAGAGTAAGAGATGAGATTAATTTCAAGATTTAAGAATTTTGAAAGAAAAATTACTATTTTTTTCTTTTCTTTAGGAATGTTTCACATCAGACATTACACAGGAACTCCTCCACATGCTTAAAAATGGTTCTTTGACAAAGTGAATTTTAAATTAGAATGTGAATCTAAGGGTCGTATGTTAGAACATTACTCTCTACTCAAATTACTTCCAATCACTAGTGAGCTGATTCACCGTGAGCAATTGCTGAGAACGAATTAACGGCCGACTTATCGGTCATGCACGAGCGTCGACGTTTTCGTAATATTGGCAACGAATTACCCAGAATTCTCAGCGATAAAACTACTTCCGTTATTTTTGTCTGCTATAGAGGAATGCATTTATGCTTGCATCCCGCAAATAATACCGTATACAAACACGTCTGCAACACGCAATATTACGCCGATTCTCCTGTTCTTCCAGTTGAATTCTTTGGTAGACTCTATCAAATTCCTCTTCTCCGTGTATACCGAAAACATGATCGAAGTCTTCAAGGTCCGACATCTTGGATAAATGTTGGATAAAGCAGCAAAGTACATCGATTACCATCGGTTCCCGTTCGGTTCCCTTCGGGATTTTAATTTGAGTTGCTCATGTAAGGTACCTCCGCAGGTAGCTTACAAATTTAACCAATTATTATCGCATGAACAGATTTCTGAGTAAGCAAAATCGTATTAGCATACAACTTGCTCAGCAGAGAAGGCATTTTACTGTCTAATGCGTCCAAACATGCGACCCTAAATGTCAGTGAATATTTAACTACAAACAATCTTTGTTTGAACTGAATAAATCAAATGTGTTTCCAGACATTATTGTAAGATGCTACAATTATCTATGAGAACACTTTTAGAGCAGTGAGTTTTATCAAGAACAGGAATTGAGGGATGGTAAACTGGAAAATTTACTCTACATTTCTCTCACTATACCAATTCCAAGCAAAGTTCCAGTTGTACTGTAAACAAACTTGCATAAGGTATTACTTTGCTGACACTGTCTATTTGGGAATCTTGGTGCTACTTTTATCTGCTATATTACTGAATTATGTACTGAACTGTCCTCGATAGAAACATTGTTCTTAAGCAACATTATATTTTATGTGAAATAAGATTGAATACAAGGTAGATCATACCTATAATTAGGAACTTCTTATTTATTTATGAAGAAAAATTATGTATGAGTCTATCCAATCAGACTTTTACACTTTTTCCATGATGTCGATAGGTAATTGTATATACAATTTCATTATGAGCAGAATTTATGTTCTAAAATGACTCACCTGTAAATTCTGCTGTTGTTTCCACCACATCCTGAATAGCTAATGTAGGATATTTTTCACTAAAATAATTTCTCCTCTCCATTTTTCAAATGCTTTATTTTCCAATGTTTTATTATTATAAAGAAGCAGCTATTTTAAAGAACCAAAATTCCAATGTATTCTACATTGTGCATGTGTAAGAAATATAACAATGCTTATTTAATGAATTAATGAGTCATTTCTTATCTTACCTCATAGTTTTTCTTAAACACAGGAACTGCAGTTTTCAAGAGGAACATCTCTCCCATTTTCAACCTACATGACCACCGGAAAATGGGAGGGATGTTCCTCTTGAAAACTGCAGTTCCTATGTTTAAGAAAATATAAACTATGAGGTAAGATAAGAAATGACTCATTCATTGAATAAAGAACCTCATAATGTTATTTCCCTTATTTAACTATGAATGCTTTTTAATATATTAAAATTGTAATTATATATTTTAAAATTCTCCTATATAACTTATATAGACATGTGGTAGATAATACTTATTTTATTTTATTTTTTCTATTTCGAGTGATAGAGAGAGAACTACATTTTCTTATGTGCTGAAAGGTAAAATCATTATTCGACCAATGAAAATGCAGTCTTACATCTGTTTTGTTTACTTTACAATTGAAACTTAGTGTGGAAGAGTTATAGTTGTAAAAGAGGACATGCCACTTTTCCACTTTTTGCTATAGTTCAGTGTGCTCGGAACTTCATGTTTCTTTAATTTAAAATCTTAAGATAAATTCAAACTTTTTTCTGTCAGTATATACTATCAATGGCAGTAAAACCAGTTGATCTATTTAAAAAAAAACTTGTATTATTGTTTTTATAGTATCATTATGAAACATACTTTCACAAAATTTCTGGAAAGCAAAGTATTGATTTTCTAATATTGGCCTCTGCAACTTCCTACAATGTAAACCAATATTAGTGGCCCTTTGAAAAATTTAATTGAGAAAGCCTATCCTAGGCGAGAAGTTCTTGATAGAAAATTGTTAGAAGTATGTAACAACATATGTTGGTCAAGATCAATTTTTGGTATTCATATATTGCCAACTGAAAATATTTTTTAAATGATATCCAGGGAAAAAAATCTTTATCAAGTGTCATGTTGTTTCAGATAAGACCATTAAATTATGGAAGGTATCCGAACGAGATAAGAGAGTAGAAGGTTATAACACCAAAGAAGAGAATGGGCAGTTACGAGATCCTTCTTGTGTTACAGCATTACGGGTAAGGATATGCCAATATATTGTCACTAATTGCCGTGGTATTGGAACAGGTAGAATTTCTTTATTCAACTTCACATCACTTTACACAAAAATCCCAGTCCACTTTATTTCATTCACAATAATACTGTGACCAAGCATATATGCTTATTGATGCATTGAGATTTTCACAAACACTGTCTCATATAGTTTGTCTTCATATTGCAGCAGCACTATCTTGTTACACTATCTTTCTATTTGCTCTTCAGATCACCTTCAGGTCAGCTTCTAGACCACTACTCTTCTTGCGACTGACTATTTTATATGCAAGGTCGAACTATCTGGAAGCCCAGTATTGTTTTTTATCGAATTGAAACTTTTGAGAGGCTGATCTTTTTAGAAAGCTATGCATTGACACATCTGGAATGTTCAAACAGGTGTCCCAACTCACAAATCAAAAAATATGAATCATAATTGTCTTGTAAGTTCTACTGCTGCCCACAAAATTCAAATTTAGCCCAACAATGTGTCACATTGCTCCCTCCTCAGGGTTGACCAACCCAAGCAGCTCCTCTGTATACCGCCAGTCGATTCAGCTGAACCACCATTATCTTCCCTCTAGAATGACTGGATCAAATAGACCCTGATGTTAATTTTTGTACCACCAGCATGACGTAGTGCATTGGCTCACATGTCAGTATACACATGCAGTGTGTGGCTATCTATCCACTGTTGTCACTGTGTATGGGAAATGTGTTTTGAAGGATCAAGACTCTGTTCCTACATTTTGTGTTTTTTTATTTGTCTTAATTGTATATGCCCTTGAAGTCAGAATGAATGTTAGTAAAAACACATATCTTCTTCTTCCTTTCAAGTATTAGGCCAAGGCCTGTTACAATCCTATAGAAAATTTTCCCTCCAGCATTTCATAGGACGGCCCAGTGATCTTCGTCCTCTTGGTATATAATTATAAACAGCTTTGGGGATCCGATTTGAACTCATTCTTTCAAGATGGTGTTTCCAATTTAGTTGGTACTGTTTAATATATTCCAAAATTGGCGTAGTCTTCAATTCTTTTAAGATATCGGTGTTCCTTTTCAGATCCCATCTGGTGTAACCCGCTGTTCTGCGCATGAATCTCATTTCACAAGCCGTTATTCTGCTTTCATGTTGTCTTTTTAGTGTCCATGCTTCACTACCATAGGTCAACACTGGTCTAGCCAAAGTGTTATATAAACGTAATCTGGTGTTTTTTTGTACAAGGGATGGTTTCATAACTTGATTAATAATTCCCAAACTTTTATTATAACTAGTAATTTTTTCAGGGATATCCTTTTCATCCCAGATAGAGAGATAATATCCAAGATATTTAAATTGATTAGATCTCTCTAAAATTTTATTCTGGAGACAGATTTTACTTTGTATGGGGTCCTTCCCATGAAATGCCATAATTTTAGTTTTGTTAATTGATATTTCCATATTAAATTTGGTACCTATTTTTTGTAAATTATAAATTGATCGTTGCAAATCATTTTCGGAAAGTGCCAGAAGAGCTAAATCGTCTGCAAAAAGAATAGCATCGAGTTTGAGGTTCCTATTGATGGGTATATATCCTCGTTGTGTTTTCCTCCATTCGTTTATTATTCTATTCATATATATATTTATTCATGTATATAATGAAAAGCACCGGTGAAAGTCCACATCCCTGTCTTACTCCACTGTTGATCTTTTCCCAAGAAGATAATTTGCCACCTTGTTTAACAGAGATTTCATTATCTATTAGTAATATATTGTTGTGGAACGTTATCATCAGCTAAAATTTGTAGTAATATATTTCTGTCTACTTTGTCAAAAGCCTTTATGAAGTCAACGAAGGCGATATGAGTTTCTATATTGAATTCCTTGTGCTTTTCTAATAGTAGTTTTAGAGTGAAGAATCCATCTGTACATGATCTACCCTTTCTGAATCCATTCTGCTCTTCTCCAATTTTATTTTCATAAATTTAAAAACACATATATGCAACAAATTTTGCAGGTTATTGTTACTCAACCTTTCTCTATGTGGACATTTTACAAGTTTCATAAAAGAAAATGCCTACTCACGAACATAAGTATTATTTCATTATATGGCTATTGCTCTTGCAGCATTTATCTTAAAATTTGCAAATTATGACTCTAGAAGTGCTGTGTAAAATTAAATTAGTGCAGTATTTGCGCTATGTCCACTGCTGTGGTCTTGAGGCAGCATGCTGCCTTGTCATGCAGTGGGCCCACGTTCGATCCCCGGTTGGGACATGTTTCCTGGGTGAGGTTTTTTTCAGGGTATTTCCTCATCTGTGAGATAAATGTCAGGAACTTTTAGGCTCAAATGGTCCCTGATCACCATCTGGCCATAATTATCATCTATATCATGTTCACCTAGTTGGCAGCGGTGGACTAGTGGTTATGCTCCTTGCCTCTGGTACCGAGGGTCACGGGTTCAAACCCGGCCGTGGTCGATGGATTTTTTAGGATGGAAAAATCCAAGGAGCAAGTCCTCCGGGAGGGACTTTAAGCCATTGGTCCCGAGTCTGAAGATTTTCAGGCTCGTAAAAAATCCTTAAGCCTGAATGAAAAGGCCTCTAAGCAAAATTTACCGAATTTTCCCGTCCTAGTACTACCTTGGTTTCCTAGATGACAGTATGAGGCGGAACGCTAACCATGGACTACTCAAAATGACATCTATACGAAAACAAGTGTAACTAAATTAGTATGGTTCAAATTCTTCCCGGTAGGGGGAGAGCGCCTAAATCTCTGTTAAGGAAAAATATAGGCTTACAATACAATACAATACAAATCATGTTCACCTAATTATATTAAGTTTAGTTTAAGGCCTCTCTTGGTGCATCATTACCATCATAATCATATATAGGGGCAGCATAATCCCACCTTCCAGGTGCTCCAACCTCAGAAGTATGTCATGGCAGGAGAGAATGCCAGAAATGTTGAAACCTGGGGCATTGAAAAAAAAAAAAAGGTTTTGAGCTATTGACAAACTTTTCACGAAGGCTATGGTCACATCGTGGTTGGATCAATTTTGTTTGCAATGCTACTTCCTGCATACCCTTAAATCAATTTTAAATGGATCAAAAACAGAGAACCAGTTTTCCAAATTTTCTATACCCTGGTAACTTTTTTGAATTGCTTCTCTAGATGACTTAGAACACCTATAAAACTTTTGAGAGGAATATTTGCAGAGTTATCTAATATTTGAAGTTTTGGAAAGTGCAGTGGATTTCTACATTGCAACTGTTCTCTCCACAGTAGTAATTTCATTTGGAATGCTCGTATTAAATCCCACATGGAAAATAATATATTTTTTCCCCCTGCAGTTGAATATTCAATTCATTCAATTTTTCAACCAGTCCTGTGAGGAAGATAGACTAACAGCCCATTCTGGGTTTTTGATCTCATCTATGGATTTGCCTTTCGTCTAAAAATTCTACAATACTCCCTCTTAGGTGAAAAAAATCTTTCCAACACTTCTTTTCGACTTAACCAGCATATTTCATAGTGAAGTGGTATATCGATGTAGTCCACATCAATACAGATTAAAAATTCCATGAACTGCAAGTGAATGAGAGCATTTACCCTTAAATACCACTGCTGTGGTCTTGAGGTAGCGTGCTGCCTTGTCACGCAGCGGGCCCGGGTTCGATCCCCGGTCGGGGCAGTTTTTCTGGGTGAGGTTTATCGGGGTTTTTCCTCACCTGTAAGACAAATGTCAGGAAAACTTTAAGGCCCAAGCAGTCCCCGAAATCATATGGCCATCATCATCATGATCATCCTTATCATTATCATCATCATCATCCTTCACCGGTGTGGAAAGCAACGGGAAGCTACCACGCCTACACAATTCCCTAGTAAAACTGCAAGCATAGCATGAAAATGCTATGATTACAGTGAAGGACCTGCCTTCGGGCAGAATTACTATGGATGGACGTCAATTACATCTTGCTTTTGAACACTTTTCGAATAAAGTGCTTCTTTATGAATGATACACTGGACTGGGTGGAAATAGACAAGGCCAGTGAACTCAAGTTCAGATTTGAGATGTCCTACGAATCCTTGTGTGTGGCCTACCAAGCACCATCCTTAACTACAGATACAATATTCTTCAGTAATAACCCTTTTCCTTGTACTAGTTGTTAAATAGATTCAAAATATTATGCCCCCATTGTATTTTTCATGGATATTGAGTCCAATAATTCTTTGATTGCATCAAAATTATGTGTAACTCCTCTAATAAATACAACTGTTCTATTTCACTGGTATCTTTGTTCTCATCTAAAGGCAAGGAAATAGTACCTTATATTTAAAGAGAAAAATATACTAAATTTGAATTTGAAGAGAAAAATTTTTGCCCAGGCCGAGACTCAAACCCGGGACCTTCGATTTTCCATACCAAATGCTCTACCAGCTGAGATACCGGGGCAAGTTCCAATCTAGACGCAAATTTTTCTCTTATATACATTGTAATTCCCGCACACCAAATGCTTGAAGCCTTGGCTTCTATGTACGCAAATGGCGGCTTGTTAGTTAAGAAGACATTTGTTGGGAATTTAAACACTACTTTTAAAAACCAGTAGTGTCAAATATAATTTGTCATTCAATGAGAAATGTTAAATTTGTTATAAAAATAGTACTTTAGTTTGAACTATTATAGGAAAAATATAACAGAATGTCAGTCGTAAAATTACCGATGATGAAACTGCCTAGATTTTGAAACTGGTTTTATTAGGAGACTGGATATGAGGTGAGGTGTAAAGAATTTAAATTTAAATCAGTATCGGGCAGTTAAGGTACCATACTTTGTTGCACAATATCTTTGGGTTATAAATTTAGGTATCGAACATAAATATTATGTTTAATTTATGAATGAGTTGGAGAGAATGTTTTTATATCTCACCCTACAAAGTTGAGTGTTTTCACAATACCAGTTTCAAAGATAATTTTATCTTCTTCTTCAGTCATTATGTTTAATGGCTAATTGTTATAGTTATTGAGTTTTATCTCCAGACTCATATGCAGATTTAAAAATCAGCAATCACTGCCAATGCTTGGTTTTCTGTCAAACTTTTCTTTAATGTTTTGACTCAGTTTAATTACTTGTTCATTTGTTGAACAGAATGATCTTATTATGCATTTTACTAATTGCTGTATTGAGTTCTGCTTGAGTGAAAGGTTGGTAGAATGAATATTCCTTCAATTCAACTTGTAATTTTTTTTTTTTTTTTTTGTTTCTCTGTATTCTCTTTGTATGCTTGGTCTTCAGGCAGTCACCAGTTGGGGGAAGCTTAATATAATAAAAAGAACAGGTTTGAAAATTGTGTGAAAGGTGAGAGGTATGGAAAATAATTTGCCTTCACCTTCACACTATTTTTGTTTTCAGGTACCAGTAATTAAACCGATGGAATTAATGGTGGAAGCATCACCTAGAAGAATATTTGCAAATGCGCACACTTATCACATCAATTCCATTAGTGTCAATTCAGATCAAGAAACGTATCTATCGGCAGATGATCTACGAATTAATCTTTGGCATCTAGAAATTACTGATCAAAGTTTCAGTATCCTTTTTATTGACCTTTCTTAAAATGTAAATATATTTTAATGCTTTAATATCGTATCTAGGATATTGAGGTATATCCAATTGGCTGTTTTTGCCATGTTGTTTTCCGATGTAGTTCACTGATTTGGGATTTGAATTGGGGACCTAAAACTAATTCACTGGCACTATAGAACCCATGAGTTCAGTCTACATTAACATAAGCTCTCCACACATCACTATCCTGAGCTATTGTTTTCCAATCATTCCCTGTATAATCTAATTCCCTTAAATAATGGTTAATGTTATTCTCCCACCTCATTCGTGGTTTACCAACTGGCCGTTTTCCCTCTGGTTTTCCTACAAGATGTTTCAATGCTCCTCTTTCATTCCCCATTTGTGCCATATGTCCTGCCCATGGAAGTCTGAGACTTAACTGTTCTTATTATATCTGGTTTTCTATAAAGAAATTGGGGACCCATTGAATGTATTTTCAAATGCTGCTCTCTGACGTAACTCACATAACTTACTCAGTGAGAATGGTTTAATTTTGACAATGTTACCAAAAGAAGTAAATTATTTATTGCAAAAAGTTTAATAATCTTTTTCTTCTTTTATTTTTAATTTGGTTTCTCTAAGATCTTGGTTACTACTGGGGATATGTTTAAGAATTCAAATTGTCTGTTATGTTTCTAATTATGTTAAATTGAAACCTTAACATGAATTTTTAGATATTGTTGATATAAAACCAACAAATATGGAAGAATTAACGGAAGTTATAACAGCAGCAGAGTTCCATCCTGTTGAATGTAATTTGTTTGTGTACAGTAGTAGTAAGGGTACAATCAGACTGTGTGACATGAGGGCAGCAGCATTGTGTGACAGGCATTCAAAGTGTAAGTATATATTATATTTTAATATTAAAAATTGAAAGGAAGTAACACTTGGAGATATTTTACGAGGGTGAATCAAATATAAACCGGAATTATTGTTTACAAGTTTATTGAATTAACAAAAAAATACAAAACCACCACCTAATTTTTCTATATAGTCTCCTGCATTTCCAACACACTTTTGCCATCGAGTTGGCAACTTTTTGATGCCGTCCTTGAAGAATGAGGGATGATGTGTAGTCAGCCAGTTGCGCACGAACTCTACCGCTGCATTGTTACCAAACTGCCTTCCTCCCAGGTCTTCTTTCAATGGCCCAAACAAATGGTAGTCACAGGGTGACAAATCTGGACTGTAAGGAGGATGTTCCAGATGTGTCCAATGCATTTTCTTCAGTTTTTCTTGTGTCGACCGAGCAGTGTGTGGCCTTGCATCGTCATGCAGCACAATCACATTTTGGATCGGTTTCCTGCGGTGCTTGTTGCGATATGCTGCTTTTGTCTCGTCCAAAAGCCGGCAGTAGTACTCTGCATTCCCTGTTTGTCGTTCATGAAGGAAATCCACTAGCAAAACTCCTTCAGAGTCCCAAAAAACAGTCGCAAGGACCTTTCCAGCAGAAAGGCGTGTTTTGGCCATAACTGGTCCAGCCGCACCTCGCTCTCGCCACTCCATGCTGGAACGTTTTGACTCTGGGGTGTAATGATGAACCCAAGTTTCATCAGAGGTCACAATGCGATTCAGAAAATCATCTCCTTCCTCCTCATAGCGACTCAGATGCCTCTGAGACACTTCCTGGCGTACATTTTTTTGTTCCTGGCTGAGGAGCCGAGGAACCTACCTGGCAGATAATTTTCGGAATTTGAGTTCATCACTGATGATGGCTTGAACACTTCCGAAGCTTATTCCAACGTGTGAAGCAATTTCAGAAATTGTTACGCACCGATCCTCCCCAATAAGGTCCCGTACAGCAAGAATATTGTCTGGAGTGATGCTCGTTCGTTGCCGTCTTTGGTGGGGCTCATTTTACACTGAATCCCGGCCCGCTAAAATTTTTTTGCACCAATCATACACCTGCGTCTTTGAAAGGGTCGCTTCCCCGAACTGCGCATGGAGCCTTCTCAAAATTTGAGAAGGTTTAGTGCCTTCTTTCGCCAAAAACTTAATAATAATGCATTGCGCAACAGATGTGTGTACCTCTTGCTCGCTCATGGTGTACTGAAGCAAGTGGTTGCTCTTCGGATTGCGACACATCAAGATCCCTACTCCAGACACTCCCACCAACTTCCCTCCAAACTGCAACTTTTGCAGTTCGCTACCAGATCCTCCAGATACAAATTCCAGTTTATATTTGATCCAACCTCGTATCAAAGAAATTGAATTGATTTTCTATACCTCACCTCATATTCTGTTCTCTCATCTGGTACCATTCAGCTATCATCTCAATAGTTGGTTTTTGGGTGAAAATTAAAGAAATGTCCTTCAAAACATGTCCCAGGTGAGGAAGCAAAATTTGTGGTGATATGTAAATAACTAATTCAATGAGATAGCGAGAAATGTCATAAAGACAACTTGGTAGCATTGGACAAAAAAAAATTTGGCTAAACTTTACAACTTGTGACGTGACTTTTAATTCCTTTATAAACCCCTGTCAAATTTTATTCTTAGGGTTTCATTTTTCAAATGATTTCCCACCATTTACAAAGATTTTTATATTTTTTTAACGATTATTTCAATATATTTTTCCATGATATTTAACTACATACATAACATGAAGACGTGACAGCCATATTGATTTTAACTTCTATGCAACAACAAATACAGGTTCTAGTGCAGCCAACATAGAGTATGTACTAATTAACTGTACACATATACTTCAGAACTTACTATTTATTTTTGGGCGTTGCATTCTTTCACAGGTTAGAGTGCTGAACTTGCATTAGGTTAGCTTTTAGGTTGGTCTTCCATAGGTTAGAGCTCTTAAATTACATTAGATTAGCTTTTAGGTTCATTAAATATCCGGTATATGTTGGCTGCATCCCATGATTCCATAGTGTAAACTGCTTTATGTTTGTTGGTGCATGCACATGGTGTATGATGGGAACTTAGAAACATTTTTTGAGTCACATGTTGTAATGTATTTTCAAAATTTCTTGTAATATTATGTTTCTTGATAGTTCCTATTTCTGAGTCCTGTGCCATAGATGAGTGGTCTAAGGTATCATGCCTTGGCACAGAAATACAAGGTATGTTCTGGTTCGAGTCCATATGGAGAAATAAGTTTTCACATGGAATTTTAGCCTGTTTGGGACCTGTGCTCACCCAGCTTCATGAGGTATTTGGGTAGCTACAATAAGTAGAAGCTGCAGGTTGAGTAAACCAGCTATATTGTAATGCAGGGAGGGGAACTTGAACATGCTGATTACATGTCACTCCTATATGGGAAATGATTGTCCACTTCTGTAAATAGCTCATGTGGATGCAAGGCCAGCAACTGACTGGTAGGCCAAGGTCTTCTAGGCTGTCGCTCCCTGGAGTTTTATTTTTGAAACCCAACATTCCAGTTTTGAAAGTAATTTTGAGATATATGATTGTTATGTAATTATTATAAATACTATATATAAGCAGTAGTAACTAATCAAGTTTTTTTTTTAGTCTGTACTATCTTTCCTCAATTTAATGTTGATTTGTGGAAAGAAAAAAAAACTTGATTAAAAGAACCTCAAAATATTACTTCCTAAAAAAAGCCATCAGTAGTAATTAATGCTGCGAACTTATGAATTAGCTTTCAATGAGCTGAGAACTATACTGTCTTCCTCATGATAGAATTTATAATTACTTGCTAGTAGAATTTTCTAATTTTTTAAATTTATGTAGCCCCCAATTGTAGCTATTCCTTCTTTATGACTTGCCTGCTTAAATGATCCCAGACGAACAGAGGTAAAGAGAGTGATGATCTTTCATTCTAAAAATAAACTTTCAAGAAATACAAGCATGAGTTTCACTGTAGTAAAATTTTCCAGAGATGAAATTATCTCCATTTGGATCTCCAGGTGGGGACTACTTCAGTTAGGCAAAGAATTAGATGGGAGATCAACATTAATCATGATTTGAGGGTGATGGATTATGTAGGGAATGACTGGAAATGTAAGTGGAACAGTATTGAAAGTATATCAGGAGTATACACCTCACCTCATAATTTACTTACTGGACATGTTTTGGGGATCGTCATCCCCATATTCTAAAGTAGATTTTGAAATATGTTGTGAATGATATTTTGCCATTTTCTATTGAACATATGTAAATGCATCAGCACAATGTATATGTCAACATAACTCTAGAATGCCCACAGCAATTTCTATCAAACTTGGCATACATAAGAATTACAGTTTCATTTATGAATCTATAGTTACAAAATAGGAAAAAGGTGAAATGTGAAAATAATAAATGACTGATATATGTTTCCACATAACTCTCGAATGTTTTAGCAATTTCAACCAAACTTGATTCACATATAACTTACAATCGACAAAAGGTACTATGGCAGATAAGAGACCCTAACACCTATAGGAAGGGAATTGAGGGGGTCAGTGGAATAAGGACCCATCCCAACTGCACTAAGTTTGGAGAAAAATTGCATTTTATTAAATTCTACATTGAGTAAAATATATAGAGCACACATTGATAATATTTGTTACATGTCTTGTACATAAAATAAGCTTTCTGCCTGCAAATGTATAGATCACTATGTTGTTTCATATGTCTAATCAAAGAAGAAGAAAATTGAGAATATAAAAAATACAACATAAATAATCAAATTAAATAACACTTTTTAACTTGAATATTGCATTAATCTACGTATTCTACATTTGCAGCATTTGTATCATAATCATCATTATGGCTACTGTTAAAATGTCTGGTGTACAGGTGGTACAAATGTCATGAGAATCATCATGTCTTCTTTATAATCCTACCATTAGGATATTTTGTTGTCAATATTGCATCTCGTAATACAGGACACTTTCCTTTCCCTTTTTTAAAGGCTTATTACTTCCTCTAAAGCCAAATCACCGAAACTGGATTTTACGTACATTACATGCCTGTTTTCCACAAAACGAAACTGAGATGCTTTTCTGATGTCTACCTTATGCTTGTCCAGTGTCACATTTCTCTTTGTGAACATTTAAATTATCCAAATCTTTAAAATCTTCTGCATTTATCTCAATTACTGTGAATGGTTTCTTTGTTCAACTCTTTCTTATGAAGTGAGCCCACTGTCCAGGTGTATAAACGTGTTTTTCTTTTAAGATTTTCGATCACACCAAAGTCAGCATCACAGGGAAGGAAAGTGTGATCTGGTACAAGAAATTTATGTTCAATTTCTTCAAACCAACCACAATCAATCATGTACAGCCAAAGTCCCATTATTGTGTAATAATTGTTTTGAATAACACATCAATCACAATATACATTATAAGTTTCTTTTTATTAGTACTTTTTTCAATCAGTGGCACAGCTTTTAATAAACAATTAGCAATTTCGTCCGCACCTCTTGAAGCAACTGATTCAGGCCAATATGTATTCCTTTCCACCGTTGCGTAAAATTTTCTGCTTCGTTTTATTCCACTCTTGCACATTTATTTTTCTTTTCTTATATTTTATTACACTATTTCCATATGCACAAGAAGCTGCCGCATCAGTCATTCTGCATTTACTGATATTTGCCGGAAATGCTAGTCAATATTGCAGCGGACCACAGAGTAGCGGACAATAAACGGTCACATGCCTGCAGTTGGGATGGGCCTTTATTTCCCGCGCGCGTGAAGAAGTTAGAAATTTTTCTTAGACATAAAGTCTCATTTACCCTCTTTTGAGCAAAGTTAGAATTATGAGCTTCTAAAGATTAACAGAAGATGGCCATAGGATACATAATCTGCAAATATCTAAAAATCAACCATTGGTTTGGATGGGCCCTTATTCCACTGAGCCCCTCAATTGTTAAAAGGGGTGGCATATAAAATTAATTGAAAACAACCAACATTAACATTGAATCTATAGTTTTGGGTCTCAAAATGTGATTGTTGAAAGTCCCAATGGCATTTAAGCCCAAATTTGACCTATGTCACTCCTAAGGAGGGTGAGAGAAGATGAAAAATTAAAATGTCAAAATTAATTGTAATTAATACAGAATCTATAGTTTTTGGGTTACTAATCACATTAGTGATAGTCCCATTGACATTTAAGCTCAAATTTGACCCATAGCACCCCTATGAGGGTGAGGGGGATGAGAAAGGATGAAAAAAGTCAGAAGTGAGGATTGATGTTGAATCCAAAGTTTTTGGGGTTGCCAGAAATTGACTGGTGACAGTCCTGGTGTCAGTTAAGGCCAGGTTCGATCCCTAGCATCTGTAAACAGGGGGTGAGAAATAGTGAAAAATAAAATATCCAAAAAGATTAGTGTGGAAACCTTAGTTTTTAGTATCGATAAGCTGCCTTCTTCTTCTTCTTCTTCTTCTTCTTCTGATGTACCACAGCATTTTGTAGGCCTTGACCACCCCTACAATATGCCACCATTTGTTCCCATCTTCTGCATTGATAAGCAAATTGATATGAAAATTGAGATAAATACTGAGCAAAACATGCATTTTATAGGCTCTATTTTACCTTTTGCAATATAGAGCATTCTGGAGGCCCTTAATATATACAACGTTATGGTAATACTTGTCCACCGCTGTGGTCTCGGTAGCATGCTGCCTTGTCACGCAGCAGGCCTGGGTTCGATCCCCGGTCGGGGCAGTTTTTCTGGGTGAAGTTTTTATCGGGGTTTTTCCTCACCTGTAAGACAAATGTCAGGAAAACTTTAAGGCCCAAATGGTCCCTGAAATCATATGGCCATCTTCCTTATCATCATCATCATCCTTCATTGGTGTGGAAAGCAATGGGAAGCTACCACACCTACAATTCCCTAGTAAAGCTGCAAGCATAGCATTAAAATGCTATGATTGCAGTGAAAGACCTGTCCTCGGGCAGAATTACTATGGATGAATGGTAATAATTAAATGTTATTTTTTCATCGTTATTTTCTTCTTCTTCCATAAGTGTTAGGCCAAAAGGCCTGGTATGATCTCATAGGGAGGAATTTTCCTTCCATCGATTTTTGGGACTCCCAGAGATTTCTTCCCGTGGGGTGGTAGTGTGATTTTTAAACACAAAATTATAGGAAGTTACACTTTGAAGTACTTTATGAAAGAAATTGATTGGATATTTACACTTCAACTCATATTTTGCTCTCACCTGATAGGACGTGTCCCATGTGAAAGAGCAAAATATGAGGTGAGGTAAGGTATTGAACTTTTATAGGTAATATCACTATGAGGTATAATTTTAATTTAAAATAGGTTCTGTTCACCTCATGTCATATCCTGTGATATGAGGTGAGGTGAACAGAATTTATTTTAAATTTTATAAATTATCTATTCAGTTTCTTTGAATGTTATGAAAATTAATATAATAAAGTTGGGAAAACGGCTGAAGATAGGAATGATATGTTTCCCAATACTGCATTTCTGTGTTAAAAAACAGATGTATGAGGTAAGAATTCACGATTTGTTTGATTCTTATTATAAAAATATATTAGGAAGTAACATTATGAGGTTCTCTTACTTAATAAATAAGTTTTTCCTGTTTTCATCTTATCTCATAAATTGTTTTTTGTAAGATGCATTTCAAAACTTCTGTGCTTTGTCAGTTGGTATGGTCTGTACCATTTGACAATGAAGCACAGAATCTTTAGAATGAGTCTTACGAAAACAGACAAAACTTATTTTTCTTTGAATATATTTGTTTTCTGTATCATGTGTGTTAACATGTGATACTGTATAAATCAATTTTTAATGATAGAAACTATTTGATTTCAGTGTTTGAAGAGCCTGAGGATCCAACAAATAGAAGTTTTTTCTCCGAGATCATCTCTAGTATATCAGATGTAAAATTATCTAACTCTGGTCGATACATGATATCTAGGGATTATTTATCTGTCAAAGTGTGGGATCTCCACATGGAGACTAAACCTATAGAATCTTATCCAGTAAGTATCTGACTATTCTGTATAATGTAATACAATTTTTTTTTTGTATTTCATACTGTTACATTTCAGTACTCATAAAAAGGCTGAAAATGGAATATTACATAACTGTACTGTAATATTCACAAAAACGGATGAAACCTGACAAACTTTATGATTTATAAGTAAACAAGTTAGGATAATCAATGGAAATTATATGGACATAAATAATAAGCTCATATCGTCAGCATTTCATTATAAGTCTAAATAAAAACAAAAGAACCTCAAAAATAAACAATTTCATTATATTTAAATTAATTTTGGGAAGTAAATATTATGAGGTTATATCATTAATAGTGAGTGGAGAACATATTTTTAATATTCAAAGTTAAAATTGGGAAACACATTATGAGGTTCTTAATTAATAAATTAATGAGTCATTTTAACATCTTACCTCATATTTCATGTTTTTCAAACACGGTAACTATAGTTTTCAAATGATCTTGTCATTCATTTTCAACCGCCATTATGACTACCGGATATTCGTTGGAATCTCCCTCTATAACATTGCCATCTGGTGTTGATCTGACGAACTTTGAGATATCGTTGCCATCTGGTGTTGATTCGATGAACTTCGAGATGAGGTCACGTTCATCCGGAATGTCGAAATTCATAGATTTAAATTTGTTCTTCTGTATAAATATTTTCTCCCAAACTGTCAAATCCAAAGGTTTTTCCAAATGTTTTAGAAGTTTGGCTTCTTTCAATTCTATGACCTTCCAACAAACTATGTGCTGCAATAGCTGATTTTTCAATTTCACCATTTTTAATATTTCTAAAGTGTTCCTTTGTGCGAGTGTCCAAATTTCTTTTTGTTTTTTCCTATGTGATTGCAATAAAGTATACATAGGAAAAACAAAAAGAAATTTGGACACTCGCACAAAGGAACACTTTAGAAATATTAAAAATGGTGAAATTGAAAAATCAGCTATTGCAGCACATAGTTTGTTGGAAGGTCATAGAATTGAAAAAGAAGCTAAACTTCTAAAACATTTGGAAAAACCTTTGGATTTGACAGTTTGGGAGAAAATATTTATACAGAAGAACAAATTTAAATCTATGAATTTCGACATTCCGGATGAACGTGACCTCATCTCGAAGTTCATCGAATCAACACCAGATGGCAACGATATCTCAAAGTTCGTCAGATCAACACCAGATGGCAACGTTATAGAGGGAGATTCCAACGAATATCCGGTAGTCATAATGGCGGTTGAAAATGAATGACAAGATCATTTGAAAACTATAGTTACCGTGTTTGAAAAACATGAAATATGAGGTAAGATGTTAAAATGACTCATTAATTTATTAATATTTTTAATACATAATTTAATGAGTCATTTTTTACATCTTACCTCATGTTTTGTATTTCTTTAAACATGGGAATTAGTTTTCAAGAGAAAACATCTCTCTCATTTTCAACCGACATGATTATCGGATTTTCATTGGAATCTCCATCAACACCAGATGGCAACCCTATTGATGGAGATTCCAACGAAAATCTGGTAGTCATAATGTCGGTTGAAAATGAGAGAAATGTTTTCTCTTGAAAACTAGTTCCTATGTTTAAAGAAACAAAATATGAGGTAAAAAAATGACTCATTAATTTATGAATTAAGAACCTCATAATGTTATTTCCCATATGGTGAAATTAAACCTCATAGTGATTAATTCCTATAAAAGTTAAATTATTTCCCATATTTAACTATGAATATTTTTAATAACTCACCTCATAAAATTTAAAATTTCTTTGACTTTTATACCGCTGGTTTCAGACAACTTCTCGTCCCTCTTCACTCATGACTCCCACTGTTGAAATTCTCTGGTTGTTGATTTCTCTATGGACGTCACCTCTTGTGCTGCCATCTTTGGTTTGGATTATAAATTTTGAAATTAAATTTTTATCCACCTGAATATCGAAGTTCATGGATCAATATTTATTCTTCTGAATGAATATCTTTTCACAAACTGTCAATTCAAACTGTTTATCCAGTTGTTTCAAAAGTTTTGCCTATTTTCCAATTTTTTGATCTTCTAGCAAACTATGTGCAGGAATTGCTGATTTTTCAATTTCACAAAACTTTTGAAACAATTGGATAAACAGTTGGAATTTACAGTTTGGGATAAGGTATTTATTCAGAAGAATAAATATTGATCTATAAACTTTGATATTCCGGAGGATAAAGTTTAATTTCAAAATTTATAATCCCAACCAAAGATGGCAGCACAAGAGGTGATGTCCATAGGGAAATCAACAACCAGAGAATTTGAACAGTGGGAGTCATGACTGAAGAGGAATGAGAAGTCGTCTGAAACCGGCAGTATCAAAGTCAAAGAAATTTGAAATTTTATGAGCTGAGTTATTAAAAATATGTTCTCCACTCACTATTAATTAAACAATTTCATGTTAGAAAAAGTATTTTTAATAGTTGTGATCAGTGGCATGCATTCAACCCTAGCTACCCCAGCACTGCTGGGGTAATTAGTATATTAATAATTTTGGAGTCCCGGTCTAGGCGAAAATTTTTCTCTTCAAATTTAATTTATCTTTCATTGAGAAATGTTAAATTAATAATAAAAACATCATTAGAGGCCTTACTGGCTTTTAAAGTAATGTTAAATTTCCAATAAATGTCTTCTTAACTAAGAAGCCGCCATTTGCAAAGATAGAAACAATGGTTTCAAAAGCATTTGGCGATAGGGAATTACAACGTATATAAGAGAAAAAATTTGCGTCTAGATCGTAACTCGCCTCGGTAGCTCAGTTGGTAGAGCACTTGGCCCGGAAAGCCAAGGGTCCCGGGTTCGAGTCCCGGTCTAGGCGAAAATTTTTCTCTTCAAATTTAAAATAATATATTTGCCAAATTTCATTCAAATTAATAATGCATGAACATCAAAATTCCATGCATCGCATTATCACATTTGATTTGATGGAGCCTTCTGCGTATTCACATTATCTCCATAGAGGAACACATAGTGTGTTTCCTCTATGTTATCCCTACTAACACCAGCTATTGCACTACAGATGAAACTGCGCAAGTGCAATATAATATATTTCGATGTTTGCCTGCTAAGTCCAGCAATTACCCATTAGACGAAGCTTGTGTCTTATTCCATCGATTTTGTATTGAATGCCAGCTAGCTGGACCCATTTTACATAACTCGAATAAGTATACACAAGGTCGATGACGTTTCGACTTATCAATTCATGAAACATTCATTTGAAGAAGAAACATGATTAGCTGATTTGGGATGTGCCAATTCCTCAATAATAGAATTTTTCAAATTAACATTTTTTAAATTTATAATATTTAATTTATGCTAGTTATATTTTTATAAAATACAAAAAAAAAATATGCAGTAAGTTTTGTCAGCTATAGCAACCTGTTAATTTAAGAAGCTTTATTTATATTATATAATTGGATAACAACGATTGAATTATTACGAACATGTATATATTATTTGTGGAAAGCAACAGTTGAATTTAATATTGTTTATTTTTTATCATTTCACTCACCTCATACTTCATAATTTATAGCAGACCCAGGGTTTCTTCACGTAATTCGTGACATTGTCAATGCTGCGTCATGTTCACAACTGACGTCCAACGGCCTTCTATCCTGCAGACTGACCTCCGCGCCATCTGGTGGCCGACCGAAGAATTTCCAAATCAGGCCTCTTTCTTTATAACCGGGTATTTCAAAATTCATAGTTGTATTTTCATTCTTGCATATGTAAATTTTTTCCCAAATTGTGAGTTCCTTCGGTTTTTCCAATTGTTTAAGTAATTTTGTTTTGGTTTCTATTCTATGTTTTTCTGACCAGGCATGTGCAGCTATTGCAGATTTTTCGGTTTCTCCATTTTTAACATTTCTGAGGTGTTCTTTTAATCTTGTATTTAGATTCCTTTTTGTTTTTCCTATGTATATCTTTTCACAATCTTTACAATTAATTTGATAAATTCCCGATTTTTTGCAGTCTTCAATTTTTCATTTTTGTTGGTTTTTATTAAATTACCTAAGCTGTAATCATTTTTCGGTGCTAATTTAATGTTGAATTTGTTGAAAATTTTTTGAAACTTGTCAAATACGAAAGGATGGTATGTGAACTTCTTGAATTTTTTGCCTATATTTTTATCTGTCTGAAGAGTACTTTCATTGATGACTTTTTGTTCTTTGAATTTATTTATTTTCTTGTGTATCATTTTCTTGTGAAAACCATTATCCTTAGCAATTTGTATGATGTGTTCTTTCTCTTTATTGTAATTTTCTTTGCTCATGGGGACATTCACAAGTCTGTGTGTTAAACTATTAAATACTGCCTGTTTGTGTGAAAAATGGTTAAATCCAGTAGCTTTTATATAATTGTCGATGTGAGTTTCTTTTCTGTAGATTCCAAATTCTATTTTCTTTTTTTCTTCTTTCCTAATCAATTTAAGGTCTAAAAATGGTATTTCATGATTATTTTCTATTTCCATTGTAAATTTGATTGTTTTATTTTGAATATTTAACAGTTTAATGGCATCTTCTAATTGTTTCTCTTTTACTATTGCTATGATATCATCTACGTATCTTCTCCAAAATTTAAACATCAAAGGATGTGCTTTAGTTACATGACATTCAAAATTCCCCATAAACATGTCTGCTAAGAATGGTGATAATGGATTTCCCATTGCGAGTCCTGATTTTTGTCTAAAGTATTTTCCTCTAAAGGTGAAGAACATTTGATTTAAGCATAATTTTGTTAGTTTTATGTATTCTTTAACGCTATCATCATCTAATTTGTTTTCTTTCAACCATTTTTCTAAAATTTTCAAAGTTGTGTCAGTCGGTATGTTTGTGAATAATGAAGTAACATCAAATGAGACCAATCTTTCTGAAGGTTCTATTTCTACATTTTCTAATTTCTCAACTAATTGGTAAGAATTTTCTACTGCTAAATTTTCAAATTTTTCCATACCTTTAAATTTATTGTTAAGCCAGATCAATTCACCGGCACCATATAAAATATCCCCCTGGCTTACCCCTCCATTTCAAGGTCTGGAAAAACTGCAACATTTAGCAGTAGAAAATTCTTACCCCTTAGTTGAGCCATTCGCACCTGTTCGCAATAGAACCTTCAGAAAGCTTGGTCTCATTTGATGTTACTTCATTATTCACAAACATACCGACTGACACAACTTTGAAAATTTTAGAAAAATGGTTGAAAGAAAACAAATTAGATGATGATAGCGTTAAAGAATACATAAAACTAACAAAATTATGCTTAAATCAAATGTTCTTCACCTTTAGAGGAAAATACTTTAGACAAAAATCAGGACTCGCAATGGGAAATCCATTATCACCATTCTTAGCAGACATGTTTATGGGGAATTTTGAATGTCATGTAACTAAAGCACATCCTTTGATGTTTAAATTTTGGAGAAGATACGTAGATGATATCATAGCAATAGTAAAAGAGAAACAATTAGAAGATGCCATTAAACTGTTAAATATTCAAAATAAAACAATCAAATTTACAATGGAAATAGAAAATAATCATGAAATACCATTTTTAGACCTTAAATTGATTAGGAAAGAAGAAAAAAGAAAATAGAATTTGGAATCTACAGAAAAGAAACTCACATCGACAATTATATAAAAGCTACTGGATTTAACCATTTTTCACACAAACAGGCAGTATTTAATAGTTTAACACACAGACTTGTGAATGTCCCCATGAGCAAAGAAAAATACAATAAAGAGAAAGAACACATCATACAAATTGCTAAGGATAATGGTTTTCACAGAAAATGATACACAAGAAAATAAATAAATTCAAAGAACAAAAAGTCATCAATGAAAGTACTCTTCAGACAGATAAAAATATAGGCAAAAAATTCAAGAAGTTCACATACCATCCTTTCGTATTTGACAAGTTTCAAAAATTTTCAACAAATTCAACATTAAATTAGCACCGAAAAATGATTACAGCTTAGGTAATTTAATAAAAACCAACAAAAATGAAAAAATTGAAGACTGCAAAAAATCGGGAATTTATCAAATTAATTGTAAAGATTGTGAAAAGATATACATAGGAAAAACAAAAAGGAATCTAAATACAAGATTAAAAGAACACCTCAGAAATGTTAAAAATGGAGAAACCGAAAAATCTGCAATAGCTGCACATGCCTGGTCAGAAAAACATAGAATAGAAACCAAAACAAAATTACTTAAACAATTGGAAAAACCGAAGGAACTCACAATTTGGGAAAAAATTTACATATGCAAGAATGAAAATACAACTATGAATTTTGAAATACCCGGTTATAAAGAAAGAGGCCTGATTTGGAAATTCTTCGGTCGGCCACCAGATGGCGCGGAGGTCAGTCTGCAGGATAGAAGGCCGTTGGACGTCAGTTGTGAACATGACGCAGCATTGACAATGTCACGAATTACGTGAAGAAACCCTGGGTCTGCTATAAATTATGAAGTATGAGGTGAGTGAAATGATAAAAAATAAATAATATTAAAGAACCTCATAGTGTTATTTCCTATCTACATAACTTAATAAAGTTGAATTTAACCCTTCTTGGGTGACAATTTTTATGGCTGAGGGCAAAAGGTAAATTTTGAAAATAATTATTTTCATGCAAATGTTAATAAATGCTACTTAAATTGTGTATTTACTTTTAAAAACAACATATACTTTGTTTTTTTGTTAATATCCATCACTGATGTGCTTCAAAATTATGTTCTATTATTTACGTAAAAAATGTCACTGCAAAAATGGCATAAGTCTCACTGGCCTATTTAACTGTATACTTTTTTATCACTCTATATTAGTAAAGTTATTGTATGAAAAGTCCTTCACAAAATACTCATAATAATAGCGATATGAATAAATAATACCAGTAATAATAATAATAATAATGTAAATAGTGCACTTAGATAAGGAAGATTATTTCATAACTGTTATAGTTCTATTGATGGTTTTTTATGTTCTATAAATTATGTAAAGAAAGATTGGATATGTTTTTATTATTTATTTCATACATTTCAATGGTGAATAAATTATACTTGGAAGAGAAAAATTATACATTCAGATTGGGGTTTGAACCCAGGACTTGTTGCACTCTAGGCAAATGCTCTACCAAGTGAGCTATATGAGAATCTCCAATCTAGAGAAAAATTTGTGTTTAGATTGGAGTTTCTCAGATAGCTCACTTGGTAGAGCATTTACCTAGAGTGCGAAAGGTCCTGGATTCAATCCCCAGTATGAGCGTATAATTTTTCTCTTCAAATATGAAGATTGGAGAATTAGTTTTATTCCTAAAAATTCTCCTCTGTATGAAAAATTTTGAAACACATATCTTTGAAGGTACTGCCGTAATTTAATTTTGGCTCCTTTATGATAAGTACTCAGAAGAGATATGGTTCTTTTATCTCTCCATGCAAGAGCCAGTTTTTCTTCATTTCTAAAACTAATTACATCCCCTTTTTTCATATTTCTTATTTTATTTGGCTTTAGCGAATCTGAAATATTTTTTTCTATTGCTCAGCACTGCACCTGTTGTGACCATATTCATCTGCTAATTCAGGTGAAATATAGTACCTGTTAATATAAATATAGGAACTTTGAGGTGGATCTGTTAGGAGGGATGAGGTCAAGTCCTTGACAACTTGAGATTAGAATCTGATTGAGTTATTCCACACAGGGCTGGAAATTATACAGGTACCCATTGGAACTGATTGAGAGGGAAAACACTTTCATTCCAAATTTTGCTGGTTTATTTGAGTTGTAGAATTTGAATTTCACTCCCCCCTTGAAGCTGACTATGCTTTCATTGATAGATATGGGAGGTCCTGGTAAGTAGAAGAGAGAACACTTGTACCTTATTTTTTCCATCACACCCTGTAGCTAACTTTTTGTTACCTTCAGCATGGGCAAAATGTAGACAAGAGGAGAAATTCATCTCTTGGAAAAAACATCACAAATAAAGTTAAATTTCTGGAAGAGTAGTCTTTGATATCAGGAGTGGGGTGAAGCCTCATGTTTATCACTATCCCAAAAAACGCTTTTATATCAGAAACTTTTGCGGGAGACTATGATGCAATTCTAGCTCTTTTAGTCAAGGGTGTTGATTTTTGTTTGTTTGTTTGTTTGTTTGTTTCCCCTTGAATGCAGGTTTCCTTCATTATTAAGTTAAAATTTTCATTGTAAAAAAAAAAGTGAAAATATTCCATTGGATTGGTGTCATGATCAAAACGAGATGGTAATACCGGCTCCTGCTGAATTTTATATATTGGTATATTAGTAGTTGGAGCGGGATCTAAATTACTCACTTCTACCCAGCTAGGTGCACTATTATCGGTGGCGTCACTTATGTCACTCTCGCATCCACTTTCATTACTTGATATTTCGTAAGAATCACCTCCACTGTCACGAAATGACAATTATAAAACTTACTACCACTTTCATTCACTACTTGTTCTATTTCCTCACATGTATTCAGCATTATTTTTTGCCATTTTACTGAAGAAAAAAAAAACAGGATAAATATTGACGATTTTATTATTAATTTAACACTTCTCATAGAAAAAATATAAAATATAAAAAATAGGATAAATATGTTACTAATGAACCACCATAATATGTAATGATGCACGACACAAGAACTCCACTGATTATCTCACAAGAAAATATTCCTTACTGAATTTAAAAGGGAATTTCCCAGTCAGAATAGTAGAAAGAATATTCTCCTGCCATCTCTTGCAAAATATATGGAACTATGTGGACTAGAACTGCCGGCAAAGTAGGGTGTATTTTTCCTACCCATATATATATGGTTTTCCACTTGCGAGAAATGGATAGGCTGCCCATATATGGATTTTTGCCCGCAAAGGGTAATATTGGCACTGAGTTCATTCAAATGTGTATTATTAACATATTCAATACCAGGCACTGAGCAGGGCATTTAAACCCACAGGCCAGCCATTTAAATACCCTAGCTACCCTTTTCGTGGCATTTCAGAAAATGGACCATTATTCACAAACTATTAGTCCTACAAAATTCAAATTTTGTACATACCTGAAGGTGATATCCTAGTAGTATTTGATGGTGAAATAACTTGAGTGATTGACATCACATGGTATCGGCATATCAATTTCAGGAAGTGGAAGTTCATCTTCACTTTCACTTTGTGAATCTTCTAATTCAGGAATCAGTTCATCACCTGAATCATCATTATACAAAATATTCACTAATTCTTCTTCAGTGAGATATTTTTCTTTCGCCATGGTTTCACTCACGCACAAACAACAGCCCGATAACGAGAAACATATACGACTGCATTGGAGCCTGGAGGCATGTTTGGGTGAATGAATTCCATGTGTTGTTTGTTTTAAAAATAAAAGAGTTTCACCAAGGTTAATCATGTCAAACGGAAATAGAAAATGTACATTTACATGCCATCTATGATCTCCAAGACATACTAAGTCAACACAATATTTAGGCGCCGAATATAAACGCGGTTTGTTTGCGCCTGCTCTAAAACGAGTTAACTGACCGACGGCTGCATACATGATAGTCTCTTTAAATGCCTTAACTGGTTTACGGTACTGAATGTGTTAATATGATTTTATGAGTTTTAAAGTGTTTCTGATAAATGTGATTTGTCAATTTAGTAAAAATGAATGTAAGTGACTGTATAATGTATAATTTACATATGAGACCATTTACAAGGCATTTTAGTATCAATGCATGTGTTGCTTATATCAAATATATTGAATTGTGCATGAATGAGTATGAATTTTAAAATGTTCGTTTTTATATGTTGTATTATTGTGGAAGATTTATAGAAACACATTTCTGTAATAAATGTTCATACTGTTTATAAACTGAATAATTCGGAATGAAAGTGTTTATAAACTTTAAGTCACATTTTCATCATACAGCTGGGATAATTGCCCTGATCACCGCATGCCACTGGTTGTGATACAAATTGCATTTTGTCAATTGGCGTTATCAATTGAAATTACTTTTTTATTTTATTGTTACATGTAATAATGCAAATAGCTGATTACACATTCATAAATAATGTAAGTGATTAATTTTTAGTTACGTTTTTTAGGAATCCCCACCTGATTAATTTTCGTTTGCCACATATTTTGGATATATTATTTTTACTTGTATTTGTCTTGAAATAGTCCTTAATAACTTCTACATTCCATATAAGCAAATTCATTTGAAGCATATTTAATTGTATTGTAAGCCCATGTTTTCCCTTTATAGAGATTTAGACACTCTCCCCCTACAGGGAAGAATTGGAACCATATTAATTTAGTTACACTTGTTTTCGTATAGATGTCATTTTTTAAGTGGTCCGCGGTCAGCGTTCCGCCTCATACTGTCATCTAGGAAACCAAGGTAGTACTAGGACGGGAAAATTCGGTAAATTTTGCTTAGAGGCCTTTTCATTCAGGCTTAAGAATTTTTTACGAGCCTGAAAATCTTCAGACTCTGGACCCAGCTTAAAGTCCCTCCCGGAGGACTTGCTCCTTGGATTTTTCCGTCCTAAAAGTCCATCGACCCCAGCCGGGTATGAACCTCGGGACCAGAGGCAAGGAGCATAACCACTAGTCCACCGCAGCCGACAGCATATTTAATGGTGTCATATTATATCAATTGTTAAATATGTTATATACAGTATATAATAAATAATGTTATTATTTATCTATTTAAAAAATAATCATATTTGATATAATATGAAATAAAATTGTGTACATTGCAAGGGTTGAAAATGTTTTACAAAGTTGTATAAAAATTCCTCTAACTCATCTGTAGAACCTCATTTTCAATCCTTAAGGTGCGGACTAGTGGTTATGCTCCTTGCCTCTGGTCCCGAGGGTAGTGCGTTCAAACCCGGCTGGGATCGATGGATTTTTTAGGAAGGAAAAATCCAAGGAGCAAGTCCTCTGGGAGGCATTTTAAGCCATGGGTCCAGAGTCTGAAGATTTTCAGGCTCGTAAAAGATCCTTAAGCCTGAATGAAAATGCCTCTAAGCAAAATTTACCGAATTTTCCTGTCCTAGTACTACCTTGGTTTCCTAGATGTCAGTATCAGGCGGAACGCTGACCATGGACCACTCAAATGACATTTATACGAAAACAAGTGTAACTAAATTAGTATGGTTCAAATTCTTCCCTGTAGGGGGAGAGCACCTAAATCTCTGTTAAGGGAAACATGAGCTTACAAGATACAAGAATATATTGTAATTAATTATTTGCCGTTGCTTGTTTTCATTCTTCATTACGTGTATCCAGCCATAGCTGATGACACGAGTCCTTGTATACTTATGCTATAAGTTGCAATGGGGCTGCATTTGAACATGCAGCTTATGTGGGCATTCAAGGTGAGTGTCCACAAAGTTAAAAGAAAGAGATATAGGAAAAAGAGAAATGAACCCTTCGGCCTCGATTACTCTAATACCTTCAGGGTCGAAGAAAACAAGAGGTCAGGTAAGGGAGACTGGATAGGAAAGTAAAAAGAGGGATCTGGTACTAGAAATGGAAGAAATACCAAATCAGTTAAAGATAAAAGTAAGGAGCAAAACACAAGTAAGTGAAAGCAATGTTTTGCTCACCTTGGGCACCTTGTGGTCGCCATCCACATATCCCCTAGATGGGGACCTCTGAGGAGACTGCAATGTTTTATATAACTTTATACACTCATACTGAACCATAAATTAATTTTTGCAGAGAAAAATTTTCACCCAAACTGGGATTGAACCCAAAATCTCTAGTTTTTACATACTAACGCATTAACCAACTAAGCTATCTGAGAATATCAATTTAGACAGAAATTTTTCTCTCTTATATAATCCCATACACTTGCGACAGTGGAGTTTTGTCTGCAATGCCACCTCACTGCTTCTTATTCAAGAAAACTTTCAACTCTATTATTATAGCTAGAATGCTAGTATTGTGATTTTTTATATACATTTATACACTCATACTAAATGCTAAATACATTTTTGAACAGAAACTTTTTTTAAGTTATGTAGATAGGAAATAATACTATGAGGATTTTTTAATATTGTTTATTTTTTATTTCACTCACCTCATACTTCATAACTCCTAGCATACCCAGGGTTTCGTCACATCCTTTGTGACATTCTCAATGCTGTGTCACGTTCACAACTGACATCCGGCTGCCTTCTATCCTGCAGACTGACCTCTGCACCATCTGATGGCTGACCGACGAACTTCCAAATCAGTCCTCTCTCCTTATAACCGGGTATTTCAAAATTCATGATATTCTCAATGCTGTGTCACGTTCACAACTGACGTCCGGTTGCCTTCTATCCTGCAGACTGACCTCCGCGCCATCTGATGGCTGACCGACGAACTTCCAAATCAGTTCTCTCTCCTTATAACCGGGTATTTCAAAATTCATGAGATTCTCAATGCTGTGTCACGTTCACAACTGACGTCCGGCTGCCTTCTATCCTGCAGACTGACCTCCGTGCCATCTGATGGCTGACCGACGAACTTCCAAATCAGTCCTCTCTCCTTATATACGGGTATTTCAAAATTCATACCCGGTTATAAGGAGAGAGGACTGATTTGGAAGTTTGTCGGTCAGCCATCAGATGGCACGGAGGTCAGTCTGCAGGATAGAAGGCAGCCGGATGTCAGTTGTGAACATGACACAGCATTGAGAATGTCACAAAGAATGTGACGAAACCCTGGGTATGCTAGGAGTTATGAAGTATGAGGTGAGTGAAATAAAAAATAAACAATAGAAACTTTTTTGTCCAAATTTGGATTTGAATCCATGCTAGCGCATTTAACCAACTGTGCTATATGGGTATCTCACTTTAGGTGCAAAGTTTTTTCTCTCTTATATAATCCTACAAACTTGACAATTGATTAATTGGATGCATAATTTATTTATTTTTGACGCTCGTAACGTTTCATCATGTTAATTTGTTATTGTTTTGTTTATTTTGACAAACAAGTATGAAGCAATTATTATAGAAGTTGTGTGTTTTGTATATAATTTTGTGATTGGTCTCACTGTAATGTCAACATTTACAACAAACGAAGATCATTCAGTGTTCATGAATTATTCATAAATAACTGATCATTCTGTGTACCTGTACATTTTAGGATACTCTAGTTTATTACCAATTCAAAATTATCTATACTATTTTCTTAGAGAGCATGTATTTAGTGACAAACTTCAGTTTGTCCATTGTGAAGAAATGATAATCATGTTCAAAAATTGCATATTCTGGTCCAAGATTTTCAATAAAATCTATGTATAACAATTTTGCATTAAAACTGTCACCCATATTTTTGACTTGTAACATAAATTCATTTTATATGTCATATTAATAAAAAAGTAAAGTGATCCCTCAACAGGCCCGAAGGCCCTTGGGATAGTAGGAGGTTAAGGCTCCCACTTTTTCTAGACAATCGGCACTTTGTCAGCCCTGCGTGACGGCCGCCTTTACCCCCAGAACATGCGTCTGGTACTCATTTCTGTTAGAGGCTGAGTCGACCCCAGGGCCATAGTGCCGCCAGAGGGTTTTGGGTCAGTTTAAAAATCCTGACCCCAACGGGACTTGAACCCTCGACCCTCCAGCTTGTAGCTCAGTGCCTTAACCACTACGCTACGGCGTGCCCCATGTCATATTAATCTTTTATTTAATATTTAAAGTAAGTGACAGCATGAGGTTTATTTTAAACTAGCTAATACCCGGCATGTGCTGCTATGCCTAAATAAATTAAATGTCTTTTTATGTTTAGTTGAATAATTCTGTTCTATAGTAATTCTACCCAAGGGCAGGTCTTTCACTGCAATCATAGCATTTTTATGCTATGCTTTACAGCTTTACTAAGGAATTATAGGTGTGGTGGCTTCCCATTGCTTTCCACACCGGTGAGGGATGATGATGATAATGATAAGGATGGTGATGATGGCCGGATGATTTTCGGGGACCATTGGGCCCTAAGCTTCCTGACATTTGTCTTACAAGTGAGGAAAAACCTTGCCCACGAGTCTGTCCCGACCGGGAATTGAACCCAGGTCTGCTGCTTGATAAGGCAGCATGCTACGTTGAGACCACAGTGGTGGACTTAATTGAATGAGTAAAAAGAAAAAAATAATTATAAATTTATATCGTGATTATTTTTAGATACCTCGTGCTTATTATTCAGCATTGTCCAGGAATCTACTTATTCTGATCTTCTTGGCTTCATTGAGCTGAAAGAAAAATGGTTATTATGAGTTATCCATAAAAGAATACCTACCGTGTGATGCTATGCATGCCCGGGATTCTAGTCATCCTGATCTTGGCATCACTGAGCTGAAAGATAAAAATGGTTATTATGAGTTACCCGTAAAAGATAGACATGTGCTGTCGCTGACCTTTTTGTAGATTTTTTTGAGATATTCAATTCAATTCTGTGTCCATTATTTTGGTGTATGCGTTATGGTTTAGGTAGCATAAGCCATTTAAGTGTCCAAAAAGTTCTGAAAAAACACTTTTTCACTACAAAGGGTGATTTTTAAGGGTAAAGGGGTTGAATATTACAACTCTTATTGCCTGAAACCTTCCTGGGAAACTTCTGAACATTTTGCAAAAAGCCCCATCACATTATTTTTGGAGTTCATCAAACTGGCACCAGATAGCAGTTGGAAAGTTGGTGGTTTAGACAGAAGTTCGACAGTCAAGAGTTTTGGATGAGGATAGAAGTGATGCCTCTAGAAAGTGATTCTGTGAGAATCACAGAGTTTTATGATGTGAGATGTAAACAGAATATCCAATTAATTTATATAAATTGTTCATTAACATTTTAAACCCATCATTTCAAAATATCATTGTTTTCTGTTTAAAAATAATTTCCTCGTTGCTCTCCACATAGTTTTTTAAAACTTTTTCTATTGAAATTAACAATTTTATAAACAAATTTACTGTTCAATGTTTTTATTATTCATTTCATACATCTCAATGATGGATAAATCATATTTGAAGAGAAAAATTATACGCTCAGACTGGGACTCGAACCCAGGACCTTTGGCTTTCTAGATGAATGCTTTCTAAACCAAAGTTTACTGTTATTTGTTATTCTAAAATCTTAATTCCATCACATGCTAATTTTTATATGCCCTTTTCTTTTTCAAGTGAATTCTTCTTCTCATTCTATATTCATCTTTAGATTTTCTTGTGCATACTTTTTTCAGCATTATTGAGTAAGATTTGTTCTCCTGTGTCACTAATTTACATAACTAACTAACTAACTAACTAACTCACTGGCACTATCGAACCCGAAGGTTCATGGCCGCGCGGACATAAGCTCTCCATACATCCCTATCCCGAGCTAATGCTTTCCAATCATTCCCTGTATAATCTACTTCCCTCAAATCATAGTTAATGTTGTTCTCCCACCTCATTCTTGGTCTACCAACTGGGCGTTTTCCCTCTGGCTTTCCTACAAGAAGTTTCCATGCACGTCTTTCATTCCCCATACGCGCAACATGTCCTGCCCATCGCAGTCTACGAGACTTAACTGTTCTTATTATATCTGGCTTCCTATAAAGACCATGTAGTTCATTGTTATGTAGTCTTCTCCATTCACCTATTTGTTCATCTCTCTTTGGTCCAAAAATTTTCCTAAGACCTTTATTCTCAAATACTTGTAATCTCCTTTCCTCCCTTAAAATAAGAGTCCATTTTTCGCATCCATATAATATAACTGGTAGAATAATAGTTTTATATATTTTCAGCTTAACGTTTTTTGAAAGGAGTTGGGACATCTAGAGTCTCTGCAATGCATAATAGTATGCATTTCCAGAATTGATCCTATGTTTAATTTCTTTGTGCATCTCATTCCTATTTGAGATTATTGTTCCTAGGTATTTGAATTCAGCCACTTCCTCAAAATTTCCCTCATTTGTCATTAGCTGTCCATTTCCATTATATAATGTATTTTTACGTGTGACCATATATTTAGTTTTATTGATATTTACTTCCAGTCCTAATTTCCTAGTGTTACTCAATATTATGTTTGTGTTGCCCTTTAGTATCTCCTCGCTATCGGCCAATAGTACTACATCATCAGCATAAACTAACAGCTTATTGATACCATTGAGTTGTAAGCCTTCCTCATTCTCTAAAGATTTAATGGCATGCTCTAGTACAAAATTAAATAGTAGAGGAGACAGTGCATCTCCTTGCTTCAACCCATTCTGGATTTCAAAAGTGTCCAAAAACTGTTTGCCTACACGCACCCTTCTCTTTGTGCCATTCAGACACATTCGTATAAGTCTAACTAACTTTTTAGAAATTCCAAACTCCAACAGGATACTATATAACTTCTCCCTCTTAATTGAATCATATGCTTTTTCAAAGTCTACATATAGTTGATGTTCAGTACCATTATATTCCCATTTCTTTTCTAAAATCTGTCTTATACTAAAAATCTGATCTGTCGTAGACCTGTTTCTTCTAAATCCACATTGATGATCTCCTAGAATGTCATCAATATAGGGAGTAAGTCTGCTTACTAACATATTTGTTAGAATTTTGTACGTAGTTGAAAGTAATGAGATGCCCCTGTAGTTGTTGCAATCAGTTTTATCTCCTTTCTTATAAATTGGTACGATAATTGATTCCTTTTCCATTCATCTGGAAGACCTTCTTTTTCTCAAATCATACTAAGCAACCAGCGTATCTTGTCCATAAATTTTTCTCCCCCTGATTTTATCAGTTCAGCTGGGATCTCATCTGAACCTAACGCTTTAAACATCTTCAATTTTTCAATCGCCATTTCAACCTCTAATGCACTTGGTTCTGCGACTTGCATTTCTGCTGACTGTAAATTATCCTCCTCAATTTCCTGTTCTGTATGTACATTTAATAGCTGATTAAAGTAACTTTTCCATGTATTTAATATACTCCTGGAATCTGCAATCATATCCCCCATTTTCATTCCGAATTATGTTTGTTCTAGCCTGAAACCCTCTCTTCTCTATACTAATTCCCTGATATAATTCTCTAATGTTCCTATTTTTTGCGTTCATTTCAAGATCATTAATCTTCTCTCTCAAATATTCCCTCTTCTTACTCTTTAGTAACTTGGTGGTTTCCCGTCTAATACTACCCAATTGCTCCAAATTTACCTCATTTGGCTCATGTAACCATTTCATTTTTGCTAGCTTTCTTTTCTTTACAATGTCGGCACATTCCTCATCAAGCAATTTCTTGTCTTGCCTCTTTTTTAAACAACCAATGCTTTCTGATGCTGACAGTTTAATAGTATCTCTTATAGCTTCCCATTCTTTATTTATATCACTTTCTTCTTCGTTTGCCACATTGTCATCTGAAGATTCCAGTACTTCAAATCTATTAGCAATTTTGATTTGATATTCTTGCAGCATTTCATCATTTTTCAAGTTTTTTAATTCAAATTTTACAGAATCATCTTTAGTGTTTGTTCCTCTCATAAGCGATAGCCGTAGTCTGATTTTCACTCTGACCAGATGATGATCGGAATTGCAGTCTGTCCCTCTAACTGATCTAACATCGATGATGCTACTGTGCCAGCGTTTGTCCACTAATACATGAGCTATCTTTTTTCCGAGTTTCTCCATCTGGAAACGGTCCAGGTGTATTTATGAATATCCTTATGCTGAAATATTGTGCTCTTAACAATGAGATTCTTCGATGTGGCAAATGTGACTAATCTAACGCCATTGTCGTTACTATCTTCATGAAGACTGAATTTGCCTATTGTTGGTTTGAATATATCTTCCCGTCCCACTTTTGCATTAAAATCTCCTAAGACAATTTTCATATGATATCGTGAAAGGCTATCAAATACGCATTCTAATTCTTCATAGAACTCATCCTTGATCTTGTCATCTTTATGTTCTGTGGGGGCATGTACAATTACAATTATAAAATCATGTTGTTTACCCTTTAGAATTATGTATGATATCCTATCACTAACAAACTTAGTATCTCGGATAGCAGATAGTATCCTCCTTCTGACTAAAAAACCCGTTCCAAATGCAGGTATTTCTGCACCCCCGTAGTATAATGCAAAGCTTCCTTATTCCTGACTACCTTCTCCTGGCCACCTAACTTCCTGTAAAGCGACTATATCCAAGGGCGATTTATCCAATTCCCGCGTTAATATCTCTAGTGCCCCGCTATTGTATAAAGTCCTAACATTCCATGTTCCTAGGAACATGTCCCTGTGTTTGAGCCTTTGGCATGGGTTCCCTGAAGTAGTCCCCGCCCGGAGAACCGAATGGGGGACTATTTGACCTCCGGAAAATTTTACCCCAGATGAACCCATGTCCGCATTTCTTGACTGTTGTATTTTTACGGTGAAAGATCGTCAGTCTTTCGCCCAAGGTACTTTTTTCGTCTGGGTTCCTCATTAAATCAGTTATTTATTTTTGTTTTGTCGAACACTTTCCCAGCTATTTTAATAATTGTTGTAATTTCATTCCACTGTTCATTTAAAAAACTCCCAAGTGTGACAGGCCTAGAAGGCCCTTGGCTTACCATTCGGCTGCTGCCCTCACATCCACATGTTAATCACAGAGGTAGACAATCATCTAGCCAGTGTAGGGGTGACGTGGTCAGCATGTCAGGTCCTCCAGCCGTTGTAGCTGGTCTTCTCAACCTGGAGTCGCTACTTATTGTAGCTACCCAAATGCATCATAATGCTGGGTGGGCACCGATCCCTTACTGGCCAAAATTCCATGAGAAAATTTCTTCCCCTATGGGGACTCGATGAACCAGCACAAGTCTCATAGCTCTGCGCCAAGGCTCCTTGCCTTAACCACTTGGCTATTGTTATATTATCTGTTCTTTCTTCCTTCCCTCCCAGTACTCAGTTTTTTCTTTATTTTTTGTGTGTATTCTGTCCACCGCTGTCGTCTCGGGGTAGCGTGCTGCCTTGTCACGCAGCGGGCCCGGGTTTGATCCCCGGTCGGGACAGTTTTTCTGGGTGAGGTTTTTATTGGGGTTTTTCCTCACCTGTAAGACAAATGTCAGGAAAACTTTAAGGCCCAAACGGTCCCCGAAATCATATGGCCATCGCAATCATCATTCATATTCATCTTAGGTTTAAGTTTAGGATTAGGGACTCTCCTGGCGCACCATTATCATCATCATCATCATCACCAATCATATCATCGGGGCAACGTAACCCCGCCTTCCAGGCGCCCCAACCTCAGAAGTGGATTATAAATATGCCATGCCAGGAGAGAAACCATGGAGTGTCGAAAAGCAAACCTGGGGCATTTGCAAAAAAAGAAAAAAGTTTGGTATTATCATTTTTTTAGTTATTGAATGTTTAGTTTTATGGTTTTCTTCGTTTTATCATCGTGTGTGTATTTCATATTTTATACTTAGATATTCTTTGAAATTTTGGATATAACCATAAAATGATATGATTCAACTGAGTCAATATTAACTCCTCTGAAGGACCTGACATCCATTAAACTGGATCTTTGTCTATTATCTATTAGTATGTGATTGATTTGATCAACAGTTTATCTCTCTGGATGTTTGTTTGTGCCTTTATGAATATCCTTGTTACAAAACAAAGTGCTGTCAATAACCATTTCTCTTGAGACTTCAAAATTTATTAATCTTTTGTTACAAACAATGTGGTTCCAATAACCATTTCTCTTGAGGCTTCAAAATTCATTAATCTTCACCCATTGTCATTACTGATATTATGGAGACTATGTTTCCCTATAATAGGTTGATATATATACTTTCTTTTCCAACTTGTGTGTTCATAAACCTAGGAGAATTTTAATACCATTCCTTGGGCAAGAGTCCTATATTATTTCTAAATGATAAAAAATTACTTTTTCATTGTCGGGTTTCTTTTCAGTTAGGGTTATGGACAATTATTAGGCTAAAGTTAAAAAAATGTTCCTCTGATTCTTAGGATACATATACTATCATTTATTTGAAATCAGGTGACGATGGGAATGATGTTCTTCCCAATACTGCAGTTCTGTATTAAAAAAAACATAGATGTTTGAGGTAAGAAGAATTCACGATTAATTTGATTCTTACCATAATTAGATGTTTAACTTTTATATTTACCACAATTCCAGTGACCAGTTGGTGTTTATTTTTATTGCAGCTGTAAAAAATTGTGCATTCTTTTTTCTCAATAACTCCTTAACCTAGCCATTTGATTTCCTGTATTGCTATTATATCTGTATTACAATGTTTGAGTTGTTCTATCAGCATTTTTAGTGTTCCTGGATTGTATTGTGTTAAGATGTTCCATGTATCAATCCATAAATTATGGTGAAATTAAATGTTTCTTACCTCTCCTCATATAAATCTTCTAAGTTGATCGCAATTTCGAGACTATAACTGTCTTATCCTCAGAACTTTTTTGGCGACCTTCTTCCGATCGACATAACACCAGTCACCAAAAAAGTTCTCTGAGGATGAGACAGTTATAGTCTCGAAATCGCAATCAACTTAAAAGATTTGTATGAGGAGAGGTAAGAAACATTTAATTTCACCATAAATTAAACCTCATAGTGATTAATTCCTATAAAAGTTAAATAATCCATAAATTGTTTACCTTCTTCTTGCCAAGTTGCCATTCGGTTTTATCTGATTCTTTGGGTTTCCTAGCAAAAATCTTTTTACAGAATAACACAACCAACCATCTAGTGATCATGAAGGACGATGATTTTTTATTGGGGTTTTCTCATCTAGCTGATAGGTCTCAATTTTAGTGCCAAAAACCCTGCTGTTGACCCTCACATATCTTAGCATTATACAGGGGCAATGACTTGGACGTGCATATGTAGGACTTGTAGGATTAAGTGGCATTTCTCAAGTTTTTTAAATGGTACACATCCATCAGTAAGATGTGCACCATCGAGACCACATATTGCCCTTTTGGCATTTAAAGTATTTTTAAGAGTTAAAATTCCTGAGTATACCTTCTTTTAAAAGAGGATTAAAGCCATGTATCCTGTGTTACAGATTTCTGGTACCTAGAAGAATCTTACACCTGAAATGAAAGGCGTCTAAACAAAATTTGTCAACCCTTTCATGCTCAGATTTGAATTGTGATACTAACAACCTGAGTTTTTACAGTTATGATACTAATGGCCTGAGTTGTTACAATTCTATGTAGAAAAAAAAAATTAATTAGCTTGTGATCCTTGGAATTATTTTCGTGTTTTACAGGTGCACGAGTACCTGCGATCGAAGTTGTGTTCATTATATGAAAATGATTGCATCTTCGACAAATTTGAGTGCTGTTGGAATGGCAATGATTCAGCCATCATGACTGGATCATATAATAACTTCTTTAGGATGTTTGACCGCACGACGAAGAGGGATGCAACTCTTGAAGCCTCACGGGATATAGCAAAACCTAAAACTGTACTCAAACCTAGAAAAGTAAGTATTTATGAAAATTATACATATATTTAAACAAAATTTAGAAATTTGTTTATGTAATGGAAACTATTTTCAAATAAAGTTAACAAAAACTGAACTGTTTAAAACAAATGATTTTTCAATAAATTGAAAGCTGAGTATTACATACTGAATAATTTAATGAAATTGAGAAATATTAAAAAGAAAACATAAAAGAACAAGACCAGGAAAGTTATTAGGGGATTCATCAGAAGCATGATTCTAGCAATGATGTAATAAAATGAGATTAAAATGGTGTGGACACATATCATGCTCACCTTTACTATAGTTCCAAGGCTTGCAGGTTCAAATCAGGCTATGGCCAATAGTTATTTCAGGGCTAAAAATCCTGAGTATGGAATTTGTGTCATACATTTACGGCACGTTGTGGAACATGAAGCCTGAAAAGGGTGTCTGAACAAAATTTGTTGGCTCTTTCACATCCAGATTTGAATTGTGATACTATGAGAGTGGATCAAATATAAACCGGAATTTGTATCTGGAGACTCTGGTAGTGAACTGCAAAGGTTGCGGTTTGGAGGGGAAGTTGGTGGGGGTGTCTGGATGAGGGATCTTGATGTGTCGCACTCCGAAGAGTGGTTGCTTGCTTCAGTATGCCATGAGTGAGCAAGAGGTACACACGTCTGTTGTGCAACGCATTATTATTAAGTTTTTGGCGAAAGAAGGCACTAAACCTTCTCAAATTTTGAGAACACTCCATGCGCAGTTCGGGGAAGCAACCCTTTCGAAGACGCAGGTGTATGATTGGTGCAAAAAAAAATTAGCAGGCCGGAATTCAGTGGAAAATGAGCCCCACCAAAGACGGCAACGAACAAGCATCTCTGCAGACAACATTCATGCTGTACGGGACCTTATTGAGGAGGATCGGTGCATAACAATTTCTGAAATTGCTTCACACGTTGAATAAGCTTCGGAAGTGTTCAAGCCATCATCAGTGATGAACTCAAATTCTGAAAATTGTCTGCCAGGTGGGTTCCTCGGCTCCTCAGCCAGGAACAAAAACATTTACGCCAGGAAGTGTCTCAGAGGCATCTGAGTCGCTACAAGGAGGAAGGAGATGATTTTCTGAATCACATTGTGACCTCTGATGAAACTTGGGTTCATCATTACACCCCAGAGTCAAAACGTTCCAGCATGGAGTGGCGAGAGCGAGGTGCGGCTGGACCAGTTAAGGCAAAAACACGCCTTTCTGCTGGAAAGGTCCTTGCGACTGTTTTTTGGGACTCTGAAGGAGTTTTGCTAGTGGATTTCCTTCATGAACGATGAACAGTGAATGCAGAGTACTACTGCCGGCTTTTGGACGAGACAAAAGCAGCATATCACAACAAGCGCCGCCGGAAATCAATCCGAAATGTGATTGTGCTGCATGACAATCTAAGGTCACACACTGCTCGGTTGACACGAGAAAAACTGAAGAAAATGCATTGGACACCTCTGGAACAACCTTCTTACAGTCCAGATTTGTCACCCTGTGACTACCATTTGTTTGGGACACTTAAAAAGACCTGGGAGGAAGGCGGTTTGGTGACAATGCAGCGGTAGAGAAGTTCATGCACAACTGGCTGACTACACTTCATCCCTCATTCTTCAAGGATGGCATCAAAAAGTTGCCAATTTGATGGCAAAAGTGTGTTGGAAATGCAGGAGACTATGTAGAAAAATGAGGTGGTGGTTTTGTATTTTTTTTGTTAATTCAATAAAATTGTAAACAATAATTCCGGTTTATATTTGATTCACCCTCGTAATGACCGTAGCTGTTAAAGAGCATTATTAATAAATAATAAATTAATACAATAAAGATTTTATTTTGTATCAGGTATGTACTGGTGGAAAACGCAAGAAAGATGAAATCAGTGTTGATTGTCTGGATTTCAATAAGAAAATTCTGCATACAGCATGGCATCCAACAGAGAATATCATTGCAGTTGCGGCCACAAACAATCTGTTCCTCTTCCAAGACAAGTTCTAGCACACAGGCATGATACAACAGACTCATCAGGTAATCAACTTTGAATATTTCTGTACTTTTTAAATTTCTTGTAATTGCCAGTAATTTTTATAACAGTCAAATTTAGTCTGGCAAATTGAGAGAGATGTAGAGAGAAATGTTTGGATTAAGAGGGTACTGTTATTGATAAGGGTTTATTTAAATGATTCTGAATTATTTTTACTTCTCAAATCATAAAACACTGTGATTTTCATTGAACCGGTTTCAGAAAGCATCCTTCCATACTCAGCCAAAATTCCAAGTTGGAGTTCTTGCCAGATTGGAAAGGAGATAATAAATAAGTTAAGGAAATTCAAACAACAAAAAAGATTAAAAGAACCATCCTACAATCTAATATCAAGAAAGATTAAAATTAATTTAAAAAAAATTACGTACCATCCTGAAAACACAGAACATTTAAAATAATAAGTAACAAATTGAATTAAATTAATATTAAGAAGCTAAAGCTGTTTGTTACTATGATTGAAACAAGTAAATTAATGTCTTCTTCTTCTTCTTCCTTCCAAGTATTAGGCCGAGGCCTGTTACGATCCTATAGAAAATTTTCCCTTATGGGAAATTCTCGTATAAGACTTGAAAGCATAATAATAGTCCCTTCAATTGGTTGCTGGCCAAAGGAAGGCAAGACCAGTGATGGGGCTGCCATCTTATAGCCTCTGGTCAGGCTTTTCTGGAGAAGAAAAGAAAATAAAGGAAAGAAGAAATGGAAAAAAGGAAGGACTCCCTAGCCCTCGGATGCCCTAATAGCGTCGGGGTCGAAAAAACAAGAGTTAACCAAGAGAGGTTAGATAGTAAAGTTAAAAGAGTGCAAAACACAAGTAAGTGGAAGAAATGTTTTGCACAGCTTGCAAGTACACAATTAAATTATTGTAATCAATGGTAAAGAGAAAATTTTTTGCCTGAACCGGGAATCAAACCCCGAACCTTCAGCTTTCCATGCTGATGCTCTGACCACTGAACTAATTCAGGCTAATTTAGTTGTGTACATTAATTTACTTATTTCAATCATATTAACCGCTTTAGCTTCTTAATATTAATTTCATAAATTATGCTATAGCTATGTGGAGTCCCTTCATGTCTTCTTAGGGCTGCATGCAAATACATTAGTTTCTGGTTGAGTTGAGTTTTCCATGAGCATGTGCAAAGTTTGAATTAGCGAGTCGCCGACTGGTCATGCATGAAAGTAGTTTTTTTTGTAATATTGGCAAGAAATTGCCCAGAATTCTCAGCGATAAAACCACTTCCGTTATTTTCATCTGCTAAAGGAATGCATTTACGCTTGCATCCCACAAATAAAACCGTATATGACAATGTCTGCATCACACGATATCATGCTGATTCTCCTGTTCTTCCAGTTGAATTCTTTGGTAGACTCTATCAAATTCCTCTTCTCCGCGTATACCGAAAACATGATTGAAGTCTTCAAGGTCTGACATCGGTTCCCATCAGGTTGCTCACGATTCGTTCTCTGCAAAGTCACCTCGCGAGGTAGCTTAGGAATTTCGACAATTATTATCGCATGAACAGAGTTTTGAGTATGCAAAAAGTCTTTGGATGCAACTTTCTCAGCAGAGAACGACTTTTACGGTCTAATGCGTTCATAGATACGACCCTTAATGTAGAATCCATTCAAAGTGTATTTGTGAATGATGATTCATTGCATTTGAATGTGGGACCAAGTGAGTAAGGTAAAGGGAGGATTTATGCTTGGATGGGAATGAAGCCTGAATTAGCTCAGTGGTCAGAGCATCAGCACAGAAAGCTGAAGGTTCGGAGTTTGATTCCTGGTTCAGGCAAACATTTTTTCTCTTTACCATTGATTACAATAATTTAGTTGTGAACAAATTCAATATTACATTAGCACCTATAAACAAATTCAGCCTGAGTAATCTTCTAATTCCCAATAAAAGAATTAATATCCCAGATAGTAAAAAATTGGAATTTATCAAATTAGTTGGAATGATTACAATAAAGCATACATAGGGAAAACCTAAAAGGAATTTAGATACTCATATGAAAGAACACGTACGAAATATGAAAAATTGTGAAATTGAAAAATATGTGGTTGCAGCTCATAGTTTGCTAGAGAAATACAAAATTGGAAAAGAAACTAAACTTTTGAAACATTTAGAGAATCTTATTGAATTGACAGTTTGGGAAAAGATATACATTCAGAAGAACAAATATTGGAAAAGAAACTAAACTTTTGAAACATTTAGAAAAACAGTAATTGCCAGTTTGGGAAAAAAGATGTATATTCAGAAAAACAAATATAGATCAATTAATTTTTAAGTTTCCGGTAAGCAAGATTTTATCTCAAAGTTCATGGTGGTGACAGCAGCAGAAGTTCGACATCCAGAGTTTTAGGTAAGGATGGAAGGGATGCCTTCTGAAACCGGTCAAGTGAAAAATCATGAATTAATTTGAAGTGGGATGTAAATATATCTGTTTCATTTATATACATTATGATTTACCTCATAATGTTAATTCCCATTCCCGTTTTAATTCTATTGAAACATTTTCTCATGTACCTTGCAGAATCTGTAAACTAAGCAACAACACTCTGTCTGAATTTTATAGTTCTGCAAGGTATCTAGAACATAATTGGGGCAGCTTGCTATGCTGCATCAAGAACAACTGAATCTGAATCACATTTTGTTTCCTCTTCCCCCCCCCTACTAATATGAAGTAATGTTCCCTAATTTGATTAGCTGAAGGCAAATTACCACTACAAGTCACATACTGCATTTACCCGAATGTAAGATGACTTTATTTCTGAAATCCAAAAGGCACGACTCATCTTAAATTAGCTGACTAGGAAATAAGTCTTAGTCGAGGACAACGTTTTTATGCTCTATGGTAAACAGTTACCACCCAAGAAACTATTGCAGATGCAACAATGGACAAATAATATGCAGCAAAATTTGAATATAACATGATAACCAAAAGGAAAGCTGTAAAAAATTGCTTTGATATGAAAGAATCTCAGCAATGTCATAATAAATTGTAACAGTAGCAGTATAGTTGAGTAGATAATTTTCTTACGGGCATTGCATTTGGTAAAATCCAAAAATTCAGGTTGTCGAAAAATGTATTAGTTCACAGATTCTGTTTGGTTCAAACAGGTGTTATGATATTGTTTATTTTTTATTTCACTCACCTCATACTTCATGTATGAGGTGAGTGAAATAAAAAATAAACAATATTAAAAAACCTCATAGTGTTATTTACTATCTACATAACTTAATAAAGGTGTTATGATGTTAATTTTAAGATAATGGTAATTAAGGAAAACAAGCTATGAACAACTATACAGTGCACAGTGGGCCAGATACGAAATCTAGCTGGAAAAACTATTTCACTCACCCTCACCAATTCATCTTTTTTCACTCTAATATAATTGCCAGATGACTATTCTTCACTTATCTGCAAAGGAGAGAAGGATTCTAAAGTTTATGAAGGCAATATAAACATTGGAAGTTACTGATATTTACTCATCTGGTCCGCATCCCAGTTGTGTTGTGAGCTGTGGAAAGTAAAGACGTTGTGTGTTTAAGATCAATGTGCTATTCATCTTATTCTGTATGGACACTTCACCTCAAGGTTTGTACTTTTGATTGATATATTTAACATTACTTTATATAACCAGATATTATGTTAAGTATTGTTTATTTTTTATTTCACTCACCTCATACTTCATAACTCCTAGCATACCCAGGGTTTCGTCACATCCTTTGTGACATTCTCAATGCTGTATCACGTTCACAACTGACGTCCGGCTGCCTTCTATCCTGCAGACTGACCTCCGCGCCATCTGATGGATGACCGACGAACTTCCAAATCAGTCCTCTTTCCTTATAACCGGGTATTTCAAAATTCATAGTTGTATTTTCATTCTTGCATATGTAAATTTGTTCCCTTGTGAGTTCCTTCGGTTTTTCCAATTGTTTGAGTAATTTTGTTTTGGTTTCTATTCTATGTTTTTCTGACCAGGCATGTGCAGCTATTGCAGATTTTTCGGTTTCTCCAAGCTGCAATAGCTGCACATGCCTGGTCAGAAAAACATAGAATAGAAACCAAAACAAAATTACTTAAACAATTGGAAAAACCGAAGGAACTCACAATTTGGGAAAAAATTTACATATGCAAGAATGAAAATACAAACTATGAATTTTGAAATACCCGGTTATAAGGAGAGAGGACTGATTTGGAAGTTCGTCGGTCATCCATCAGATGGCACGGAGGTCAGTCTGCAGGATAGAAGGCAGCCGGACGTCAGTTGTGAACGTGACACAGCATTGAGAATGTCACAAAGGATGTGACGAAACCCTGGGTATGCTAGGAGTTATGAAGTATGAGGTGAGTGAAATAAAAAATAAACAATAAGGCCAAATTACTAAAACAGCTAGAAAAATCTAAGGAACTCACAATATGGGAGAAAATTTACTTCTGCAAGAATAAGAAGTTAACCATGAATTTGGAAGTTCCCGGAGAAAAAAAAAATTGACTTGGAAGTTCATCGGTCAGCAGAAATCTACCTACAGGATGAACAACCACAAAACAACAGTTGGAATGCATCGACAATGTAGCACAAAAGCGACGAAACTTGGTCTGCATAAAAATCAAGAAATATGAGTTGAATCAAAGTAACTAACTCAAAATAATTAAGAGAAAAATATGCTTGAATTTCATCAGATGTTGTGGGAAACCAAGTATTTTTTTTATTTTGATAGTGATCTTCTGCAAACCAATTTGTTTCTACTGCTATGTCATCCCAGATAGAAACATGAAAAATTGTTTGTGTGTATCTAAGGGGGTTTATAGAAGAGTGAACCATCTCTGAACTCTAGGATTGATGCCACTAGATCTGAAAAATGGAATTTTGGGATGTTTAACCTGATTTATGCCTCGTTTCCATCTATTTACCCTCTGCATGTTGGAATACTCACTCTTGATGATGCAACTTTGCTGTCACTGTTTCAAGTACATCACTGTTTTCACTGTCAGTACTGCTATCAGAATCAATATTTTCAAACATATCACTTTCAGATACATGATTGTCACCTTTTTACATTAGATTTTAAAGTTCTTTCTCTGAAAGATATCTCTTGCAGTATGCCATTGTTTAATAGTGCATAGTTGGGGAAATGATGAAAACAAGTACTTAAAAGTCATGACATATCAAGGGAAATGGAATATATTATACACCATTCAATAGACTGATATCTCAGCTTTCCAATGGTATGTAACATATCATACCTCCTTATTGATTTAAAGGAGGAAACTTGAAGAAGCTACAGATACACAGTCTGTCTTACAGTCGGCAATACAGCCAACTGATAGGAGTCTGTGTAAGCAGATTAATGGAAAATTGCTAAGAAGTATTGATAAAACTGTTACATTCCAAAAAAATGTACATCTTCAGCGTGCGAAATCAAGCATTAAAAATTGACAGAGTAAAATATGTGCAATACACAAGACATAATTTCATAAAGAATTTATATTTTACATTTTTTTAAACATTTTATTTTGCAATTTAAATTTATACCCAAACACTTCTAATGCCCTAAATATATAAAGATATTGCTGGAAAACATATAATTAATTTTTTTATTTTGCAGTTAACAGTAACAAACTCTTTCAATTATTGGAAAATGGAGAAAGTTGAATAATTAATAAAAATTAAATAAATGAGTCATTATATATGACTATGTGAACACGAAGTGTGAGGTGAGATATGACTTGTAATATTAATTTTTATTAATTATTAATTGAAAACCTCATAATGTTATTTCTCATAATTAATTTTATGAAAGTTGAATACCATATTTACTCGTATAGGCCATACTTTTTTTACCTAAAATATAAGCTTATACTAAAATATAAGTTTATACATGAAATAACTAGATAACTGGTACATATTGGGAAGTTTCTGAGCTATTGATGTATGGCCCCGAATTACAAGGTCGTGACGTGTAATAAATCGCCTTGCCAGCTGTAACTTGCTTTAAATTCATTGCATGGGATTTCCATATTCTTGGCTATCTTAAGGCCTCCGAACTGAAAATCCATCTGCCCTTGTTTTCCATATGTAATCCAAGATAACTTTTTGTAACTGTGGATATTTTGGTTTCTTTCTGTGGAAAGATTGTCGATGTTGTGATGTGTTTGTAAGTGCATGTTTTGTTTGGATCCACTGTTGCATATTTTTTTTTGTCCACATCAAACTTTCTTCCTCCTGTCCTATTTCCATGTTCTGCTGCACAGTGCACCATTTGTAGCTTGAATTAGGAGGTATAACTTGCTCTGCATTGACCCATGTTTTCACACAGTGAACAGGAATGACTTATTTTAGGAATTCTCACTATGAGGTATATTCATTAAGGTAGAATTTTTTTATCACTCACCTCATATTGGTCTTCTTATTTGACTATAAACTAGTTTCGGAACATAGTTTCTGTTCCATCCTCAGTATCGTCACGACCGTTCTATCGTCTTGAAGAGCTATCCTTCTCTCCTTCCATTGGCTGACTGAAAACCTCGAAACCAGGTTATTCTCACCAGGAATTTCAAAGTTCATCAATTTCTTCTTTTCGCTCTTTTGAATGTAGATCTTTTCCCAAACAGTAAGTTCTTTTGGTTTTTCTATTTGTTTTAATAATTTAGCTTCTTTCTCGATAAGATGTTTTTCAGACCATGCATGGGCAGCCACTGCAGATTTTTCTACTTCCCCTTTCTTGACATTCCTGAGATGTTCTTTCACTCTAGTTTTCAAATTTCTCTTAGTTTTTCCTATGTAGAATTTCTCACATTCTTCACATTTAATTTGATAAATCCCTGATTTGTTTTCTTCTTTAATTTTCTCTTTCTTATTAGGTCTAATCAATCTACTGATGCTGTAGTCATTTTTGGGTGCTAACCTTATGTTGAAATCTTCAAAATTTTTTATAGATAACTACATAAAAGCTTCAGGTTTCAATCACATAGCTCACAAAGAAGCAGTTTTCAATAGTTTGACACATAGATTAGTGAACATACCAATGAACAAAAAAAATTATGAAAAAGAAAAAGAACACATAATCAACGTAGCCACGAAAAATGGTTTTGCAATAAAAATGATACTCAAGAAAATAAACAAGTTCAAAAGACAAAAATTTATTAATCAAAGCACTCTTCTAAAAGTAAAAGAAGAAAATGTAAAATTTAGAAAATTCACATATCATTCATTAAAACACCACAAGTTTCAAAAAATTTTTAAAGATTTCAACATAAGGTTAGCACCCAAAAATGACTACAGCATCAGTAGACTGATTAGACCTAATAAGAATGAGAAAATTAAGGAAGAAAACAAATCAGGGATTTATCAAATTAAATGTGAAGAATGTGAGAAATTCTACATAGGAAAAACTAAGAGAAATTTGAAAACTAGAATGAAAGAACATCCCAGGAATGTCAAGAAAGGGGAAGTAGAAAAATCTGCAGTGGCTGCCCATGCATGGTCTGAAAAACATCTTATCGAGAAAGAAGCTAAATTATTAAAACAAATAGAAAAACCAAAAGAACTTACTGTATGGGAAAAGATCTACATTCAAAAGAGCGAAAAGAAGAAATTGATGAACTTTGAAATTTCTGGTGAGCTGGTTTCGAGGTTTTTCAGTCAGCCAATGGAAGAAGAGGCCAGCTCTTCAAGACGACAGAACAACGGTCGTGACGATACTGAGGATGGAACAGAAACTATGTTCCAAAACTAGTTTATAGTCAAATAAGAAGACCAATATGAGGTGAGTGGTAAAAAAATTATACCTTAATGAATATCATACCTATCAACTGACCATCCCTTTTACCCTTGTGTTAATGACCGAGCTGCAGCCCAAATGTACCGTTACATAGCCGGCAACAGAAGCTTTGGAATTTACAGTATTACCAGATTTGAAAATGGTGTAGGCCTACTTCTGTTTTTTGCTCTGCTTCTTAGCGAAAATATAAGACTAATATTTTTTCCCCAATTTATTATCACAAAACTTGGATGCGGTGTGTACATGCACAAGGACTATACATGCATATATATGGTAATGTTGAGTTTTGTGGGTCAAGTATTGAATAAAATCCTCCACTTATTTTGATAATTTCACATCTTTTCTCCTCCAATTCACTCCAATCTATTCTTGTTACAACATCCTTTCTAGTTAGTTCCTCCCATCTAAATATTGGCCAACCTCTTGTATCTGTATTATAGTACCTATCTTGCCTCCAGTGACTTGGAGTTGAGATCATTTAATCCATTTTGCTTCTTGCCTCTCAGTAAAGTCCATTTAGATTATTGGATTGTTGAAGGATTCTGGACAGTTTTGCACAATATAGCAACAGATGTTCCTGATCCATTCTTGAATTTGGTTGACAGCATAAGATGCATTCATCACTTTCAGTTATTTTCATCTTGTGTAGGTATGCAGCAAGGCAGTTATAAATTGTGTTCTGTCTAAATGTGGCAACAACTTTTTTCATGGTTTAGTTGTTCTTCCAATATCTGCCCATGTTTTACCATTTGCCATTTGAGTGTAATGATGTGTAGTTTCAATTTCATTACGGTTATGCTTAATCTAGATACTGTTGGGTGTTTTATGTTTGGTTTGTACGATGCAGTTTGGTTTGTTTCTCTGCCGTGTCATTTCCAAGTACAGCAAACTCCCGATTGTCCGTGTTAATTGGGACCGAGATATGCATGGATAATCGAAAAACACGGATAATCCAATTAAATTATTCGGCACTGTGGAAGTTGATCAGAAATGTATTTACCCACTTTAACACTACTTAAAAGCAACAAATATTCATAAAATGGTATATTAAATGTATTTAGGTGCGAGTTGTAATTATCATTATTTTATTTTACTCGTAAATATGAAAAAAAAAGTGGGACTGTTTCCTGTCATGAGCACTCTGGTTACAACAGTTATTCAAAATGGCCACCATAACCAGCGACATCTACACTAGTAACCACCAATATCCACACTTATAACCAGTGATGACAAATCAGCGATTCCCACACTAGTAACCATCGATGACCACACTACAGTTCAGCAATAAACCCACTGCCCCAACAGTTATTCAAAATGACCACCATAACTAGCGACATCTACGCTAGTAACCACCGATATCCGCACTTATAACCAGCGATGACAAATAATCAGCGATTACCACACTAGTAACCACCGATGACCACACTACAGTTCAGCAATAAACCCATTGCCCCAGCATATCTGTGGACTAGTAACCACTGATGACCACACTACTAACCAGCGATAAACCCACTGCCACAGCATATCCGTGGTTTCAATCTGTAACAACAAACTTTGTGACTCACACAATGGAAATTTCCAAAATATATTTTAGAATTATATTATTTTTGGTCTGGACATCTTACCTCAATATTAATGTTGATTTGTTCTTGGACATGTTTCAAAACAATTCTCTGTTTTATCTTCAGCTTTCCCAGACTGGTTTTATTTATGTTGCATTATGTTGCACCACCTGGATGTCGATGTCAGCTCCATCCTGTGGTTGGCCAAAGAACCTCCAAACAAGGTCACCCTCCATCGGAATATCAAAATTCATAACTCTGTTTCTGTTCTTCTGAATATAAATTTTTTCCCAAATAGTCAGCTCGTTTGTATTTTCTAACTGTTTTAATAATTTAGTGTCTGAATTTATATTATGTTTTTCAGACCAAACATGAGCAGCAACTGCAGATTTTTCAATTTCTCCATTTTTAATATTTCTTATGTGTTCTTTGGTTCTAATTTTTAGGTTTCTTTTTGTTTTCCCTATATATATCTTTTCACAACCCATGCATTCAATTTGATATATTCCTGACTTTTTATTTTTATCAGTTTTTTCATTTTTGTTGGTTTTTATTAGTTTATTTAAACTGTAGTTATTTTTTGGTGCTAATTTAATATTAAACTTCTCAAATATATTTTGAAATTTATTATGTACCCAGGGGTGATATGTGAATTTCCTATATTTTTTCATAGGTGGTTCTTCTTTTTCAAGATTACTTCTGTTTATCATTTTTTGTTTTTTATACTTTTCTATCCTTTTTTGTACCATTTTTTCATCAAACCCATTTTCTCTTGCTACTTTGATTATGTGTTTTTTCTCATGTTTAAAATCTTCTTCGTTTAAGGGTAAGTTTACCAATCTATGAGTTAAACTATTAAATGCTGCTAATTTATGTCCAATTGGATTGAACCCTGTTGATTTTATAAAATTTTCCGTATGAGTTTCTTTCCTATGAATCCTGAATTCAATTTTTCTTTTTTCTTCGTTTCTGACCAATTTAAGATCCAAAAAAGGTATTTGTTTATTGTCTTCTATTTCTTTGGTGAATTTAATGTTTGTACTCTGTAAATTTAATAGTTTTAGGGAATCTTCTACATGTTTTTCTTTAACAATACAAATTATATCATCAACATATCTACTCCAAAATTTAAACATTGTGGGATGTGCTTTAGTGATTTTACATTCAAAATCGCTCATAAATAAATTTGCCAGAAAAGGTGATAATGGGTTTCCCATTGAGAGCCCTGATTTTTGTCTATAGAAACTCCCATTGAATGTAAAAAACATTTGATCAATGCATAACGCAGTTAATTTCAAATAATCTTCTTTGATCTCTCTGTCTATGTTGTTTTTTCTTAACCAATTGTTCAATATCTCCAAAGTTTTTTGTTTCGGTACATTTGTGAATAGTGAAACTACATCAAACGAAACCAACCTATCTGTGGGTTCAATTTCCACTTTTTCTAATTTCTTAACTAATTCCAATGAATTTTCAATCTGCAGACTTTCAAAATTATTAATTCTTTTAAATTGATTATTCAGCCATTTCGAAATTTTGTAGGTTGGTGATCCAATATTGTTAATTATTGGCCTCATTTTGTTTCCCGGTTTGTGAATTTTTGGAAGTCCATGTATATTAGAAAATAAATTTTTCACTTTGTTGAACATAACCATGAAAAAGAAAATTGAGAAACAAAAGACAAAGATAAATAATTTGTTAACTAAATCAAAGGGAAAGAAGAATACATCAAATAAAATCAAACATCAGAATAAAACCAGAAATGAAGAAAAATCAGAATCCACCAGAAATTATGTTAAAAATTTTTCAAAGGCAACCTTTAACCTAAAAGAGACAAAATTGTTAGAAAACGGTCTAAAAACAGCAATAGATTATTCCAATAGAATAGAAGAATACATAGTGGACATTGAAAATTCAATAGAAGGGTTAGTTACAGAAGAAAAAATAATCATCAGAAAAAAATGTGAAGAAATTTTGAATAAAATAAAGAATACAAATAAAAACCCAGTTTGTAAGGAGAATTTAAAAACACTCAAAGAAATAAATAACAAAAATGTTGTATATACAAAATCAGATAAGGGTAACCAAATTATAATTCTGGACAAAGAAGATTATCAAAATAGAATGGAAGAACTTTTGAAAGAAAAAGAGTATGAAAAAATTAAGAATGACCCCCTACCAAAAACCATAAAAAAAGTGGAAAACTGTTTTAAAAATGTTAAAATTCTATCCAAGAAAGAAAAATTTCAATTAAAAGTAAGCAACCCAAGAAACCCTAATATACATGGACTTCCAAAAATTCACAAACCGGGAAACAAAATGAGGCCAATAATTAACAATATTGGATCACCAACCTACAAAATTTCGAAATGGCTGAATAATCAATTTAAAAGAATTAATAATTTTGAAAGTCTGCAGATTGAAAATTCATTGGAATTAGTTAAGAAATTAGAAAAAGTGGAAATTGAACCCACAGATAGGTTGGTTTCGTTTGATGTAGTTTCACTATTCACAAATGTACCGAAACAAAAAACTTTGGAGATATTGAACAATTGGTTAAGAAAAAAACAACATAGACAGAGAGATCAAAGAAGATTATTTGAAATTAACTGCGTTATGCATTGATCAAATGTTTTTTACATTCAATGGGAGTTTCTATAGACAAAAATCAGGGCTCTCAATGGGAAACCCATTATCACCTTTTCTGGCAAATTTATTTATGAGCGATTTTGAATGTAAAATCACTAAAGCACATCCCACAATGTTTAAATTTTGGAGTAGATATGTTGATGATATAATTTGTATTGTTAAAGAAAAACATGTAGAAGATTCCCTAAAACTATTAAATTTACAGAGTACAAACATTAAATTCACCAAAGAAATAGAAGACAATAAACAAATACCTTTTTTGGATCTTAAATTGGTCAGAAACGAAGAAAAAAGAAAAATTGAATTCAGGATTCATAGGAAAGAAACTCATACGGAAAATTTTATAAAATCAACAGGGTTCAATCCAATTGGACATAAATTAGCAGCATTTAATAGTTTAACTCATAGATTGGTAAACTTACCCTTAAACGAAGAAGATTTTAAACATGAGAAAAAAACACATAATCAAAGTAGCAAGAGAAAATGGGTTTGATGAAAAAATGGTACAAAAAAGGATAGAAAAGTATAAAAAACAAAAAATGATAAACAGAAGTAATCTTGAAAAAGAAGAACCACCTATGAAAAAATATAGGAAATTCACATATCACCCCTGGGTACATAATAAATTTCAAAATATATTTGAGAAGTTTAATATTAAATTAGCACCAAAAAATAACTACAGTTTAAATAAACTAATAAAAACCAACAAAAATGAAAAAAACTGATAAAAATAAAAAGTCAGGAATATATCAAATTGAATGCATGGGTTGTGAAAAGATATATATAGGGAAAACAAAAAGAAACCTAAAAATTAGAACCAAAGAACACATAAGAAATATTAAAAATGGAGAAATTGAAAAATCTGCAGTTGCTGCTCATGTTTGGTCTGAAAAACATAATATAAATTCAGACACTAAATTATTAAAACAGTTAGAAAATACAAACGAGCTGACTATTTGGGAAAAAATTTATATTCAGAAGAACAGAAACAGAGTTATGAATTTTGATATTCCGATGGAGGGTGACCTTGTTTGGAGGTTCTTTGGCCAACCACAGGATGGAGCTGACATCGACATCCAGGTGGTGCAACATAATGCAACATAAATAAAACCAGTCTGGGAAAGCTGAAGATAAAACAGAGAATTGTTTTGAAACATGTCCAAGAACAAATCAACATTAATATTGAGGTAAGATGTCCAGACCAAAAATAATATAATTAAAATAACCTCAAAATATAACTTCCTAAAATTAAATATATATTTTAGAAGTTTAATATTAAATTAGAACCGAAAAATAACTACAGTTTAAATAAACTAATAAAAACCAACAAAATGGAAAAAAACTGATAAAAATAAAAAATCAGGAATATATAAAATTGAATGCAGAGGTTGTGAAAAGATATATATATATATATATATATATATAGGAAAAACAAAAAGAGACCTAAAAATTAGAACCAAAAAACACATAAGAAATATTAAAAATGGGGAAATAGAAAAATCTGCAGTTGCTGCTCATGTTTGGTATGAAAAACATAATGTAAATTCAGACACCAAATTATTAAAGCAGTTAGAAAATACAAAAGAGCTGACTATTTGGGAAAAAATCTATATTCAGAAGAACAAAAACAGAGTTGTGAATTTTGAAATACCGATGGAGCGTGACCTTGTTTGGAGGTTCTTTGGCCAACCACAGGATGGAGCTGACATCAACATCCAGAGTGTGCAACATAAATCTAACCAGTCTGGACAAGCTGACGATAAAACAGAATTGTTTTGAAACGTGTCCACGAACAAATCCACATTAATATTGAGGTAAAATGATCAGACTGAAATTAATTTAATTCTCAGAATGTTGGTTGGTACTGTTAAATGCATCAGGAGAGGGGGTTGTGAGTGAAGATTACTCTATTGTGCTAGTTTCTAAGTGCAGTACATAGTAGCACGTTTAAAAATAAAGAATTTTTTCATAACAATACAAAATACAGTATTTTTAAAAAAGTACAGTAAAAAGAGTCATGGTGAAATTAAATGTTTCTTACCTCTCCTCATATAAATCTTCTAAGTAGATCATGATTTCGAAACCATAACGGTCTCATCTTTAGTACAATCTTGGCGACTGATGTTATGTCGATCGGAAGAAACTCTTCTTCTCAGGTTATGTAGCGGTCGGCCATCTTGTTTTCTATGTAGACTTGAGTCGTCACTTATATTTAATTGTTATAGGAATTAATCACTATGAGGTTTAAACTCTTCTTCCGATCGACATAACATCAGTCGTCAAGATTGTACTGAAGATGAGACCGTTATGGTCTCGAAATCGCGATCTACTAAGAAGATTTATATGAGGAGAGGTAAGAAACATTTAATTTCACCATAAATTAAACCTCATAGTGATTAATTCCTATAAAAGTGCAGTAAAAAGAGTCATAATATTTAATTTTAGGAAGTGATATTTTGAGGTTATTTTAATTATATTATTTTTAGTCTATTCATATTGAGGTAAGATGGATGGACTAAAAATAATATAATTAAAAAGAGTCATGCCCAGATAATCTGCAAACAGATAATCGGAAGTTTGCTGTAACCCCACATATAAAGGTATCCATTGCACACAGATTTCCTTTTATAAGTGTCCTAGTTCTCTTATTAACTTTCTTGTTTGGAGTATTGTCTTAGATGATGAATTGTGGTTTGAAGTTATATAACGTAAAATCATTAATTTTATTTAGCCTTATAATTGAAATCAGTACTGATAATATGAACTTATTATTTGAAGTCCATGTAATTTGTGTTGATTACCTCTGCTTGTGAAATTATTAATTTTGTTTGCCAAAGTTTATTCATATGTTGGCAAAAGTTGCATCCTATTTTATAAAACCTAAAGTACTGAAATAAGGCATAGTATGAAAATAATGATTTTGATATTTGAATGTGGTTTATGTACGCATTGTGATTGATTTGATCTTTTTTAGTATAATGTGAAGTGCTACTGACTGGGACACAAGAAAGCCTTAATAATGGAACCCGAATGCCAGCTGCCTGTGTTGTTACATCCTGCTTCACGTGAGAGCAGGGTGGCTCTGATGACGACACCAAAACTGTGTCCTCTTCTTATCTGTGATTGGACAGTGGTGTACAATGATGTCGGAAAAATGTGGAGAGTGCTTATACACTGTGGTAGAATATTTTTTCTTTTGCTGCCATGCACCGTTCGTTAAGAGTAAAAACATGGTGTGAAAACACATTTTCGTAAAAATAAAAAAAATGTGTAGGGCTTCGTATTTGCCATATTGAGATCATTTTTTTTTCAGTTGATTATCATAAGGATATGTTAAATTTAGTTTATACACATTTTTATTTATTCTTTTCCAATCTTTCCCAGATTGACGAGAGATAGCAATCAATCATCGCAAATTTTGCTTTGAGGCACTGAAAGATTAGACAATTTGGGGAAGGTATTTGGTAAAGGATGATGGACTTATTGAGGATAGAAATGAATTAAGAACATTATATTAAAAGTTGTGGATAAAAGTAAGTCTTTAGTAAAATGATAATAGCTTTTTCACAGGAGAAATGTTTTGACGCATTTACAAAAAAAAATCACCAAGTCCCAGTGCTTTGATACGTCTTTTTTTTTTTTAATAATTATTGCCCACCTTCATGTAGCATCAAATTTCTATTGTTATAATTGACAAGCATCCTGCATTAAAATCGAAAAGATTAAAGGGCAATCAATCATGTGTAAAAGCTGCTTCCGTCACTTATAAATGAATGCAGAGCTAACTGTAAGTAATCCTATTGAGTTGTAGTTTGATGTCATCTTTGTTTACACTACAGAAGTGCGTATGTCACACTTAAACGTACCAAAACAATCCAGTATGATGGAATTAAAAATACAAGAGGACATGGTTCGATAATAACGAAAAAAGTATCGGCACCTAAATTATGCTGCATGAAATAATTATATAATACAGTACTTTAGCATTATAAGAACTGTATAATAATGTTGGATCATGAAATCAGAGCTTGTGAGAGATTGTGAGTGGATGTATTTGAATGAATGGGAATGTTATTTGAAGCACAAATTGTGTTATATGCAAATTGTATGCGTGTCATTGCTTCTGTTGTCTTGTATGATTGGATGACTGAATGCTAGAAATAAATGAGCAGATATTACTTTGTTTCTAATAAGGTGGAGCCTATAGACAATACCTTTTTCCTTCATTCATACGTAATTATAGCATTGTATGTTTGGCGGCTATTGTTTTTTTAAGAACTTGCCTGTTCTCTTTATTTTGAATATTAGCAATTATGAATTATGAAAGGGGTTGTAAATTATTGTGAAAGATTTTTTTTTTGTTGTCGTCAAAGATCTTACATCTCATTTAATCATGTGACTCATGGGGCTAATAATTTGAAATATGTTTTTTAGATGTTTAGTTGTAAGAGCCTGGTACGTAACTGAGTTTAATAGTGTCATATAGGGGGAAAAATTGCTTCTGTGGCATTTTGTGCTTCAGAATTGCAAATCATGCTCGTTTATGCAAGGTGCCTGAACTTGTAAAATATTTATTGCCATATTTGTTTCTTACAGTATTCGTATAAAGTTAGGTAAATATTTTTGTTCCTTAGTAACAAACAGCACATGAATCAATTTCTTACCAAGAGTTTTAGTATAAAGCCTGAATTTTACAATAGAAATTTAAATTTGTAACAGATTGCATATCTTAGTAAAAAACTCACTTTCATTCCAATCAGCTTTATAATCAATATTAAAAATCTACAAACTGAAACAATAAAGTTAAATTCTCTAAAATGATTAAATTTGCATTGTCTAGGAATTTGAAAAGTTATAATAGAAAAAAACTGACACAGAGTTGTTTTATTGCATCAGACTACAATACTTATAACGGTACTTTGTGGGCAAATGAATTGTTGACACGTGTAAGACTGGCAATGTTAAAGATAAAAACAAGCTGGGCTACTAATGTGAAGAGCTGATGCTTCTCATGTACTAAAGCAATAAACATGTGACTGTATCTTCAAATATTTGCTCGTCATTTTCTTATTTTTTTTAGAATAATTTAATATAAGTGATAATTGGTAATAAATCAGTCTTAATTTTTATTTAAAGAATATTTAATTTTGGTTAGAAGCTTGGATTTGATTCTGGAAGCCTCTGAGAATAAAGTTCTTACTATATAACCTTTCCAAAAAAAACATATAAATATGAAAAATAGTGAAATATTGCAGTAACTTGTCATTTTTATTGTCACACTCTTCATTTTACATTCTTATCTGCTATTGTGTCTCTAAAAGTCGCACATTTACAATAATTACTTTAAATTTGTCTCAAATAACTATAATTTACATTAACATTGATCAGATACATAATACAATATTTAGACTTCAGAAGTTTTTTGTATATAAACCATTATTTATGAATTTTTCATCTCACTTTCATTTAACTTAATTCTCTTGTATTAAATATTTTTATATTTTAAACTGTTAGGAATGGGGAGTGTCCTTTATTATTTATTGTTTGTTAATTTGTGAAAAAAATATATTCATGCTCTCTCTCTCTCTCAATCATCGTTTGTATCACTGCCGCTAATTACATTTTGTTCTTAAATTAATGAGTCATTTTTACATCTTGCCTCATATTTCATGTTTCTTTAAAACATGGGAACTAGTTTTCAAGAGAACCATCTCTATCATTTTCAACCGACATTATGACTACTCATAATGTCAGTTGAAAATGAGAGTTCCTGTGTTTAAAGAAACATGAAATATGAGGTAAGATGTAAAAATGACTCATTACTTTACAAATTAAGAACCTCATAATGTTATTTCCCATATTTAACTATGAACATTTTGTTCTTGTATTTTAATTGAATCTCACTCTACAAACTAATTATCATTAAACTAGAATATTTTCTTTGCTAATACCATATGTTAGGAATATGGGAGATAAAACAAATTTAGGGCTTTAATGTAATTTCATGTATTTATTAAACTCATAATTTTTAAAGAAAGCAGAAACTTATATTCTGGCTATAATTAACTGTACAAATTGGAATATGCATGTTATATTTTTATTTAATGTTACTTGATTAATTTAAAACAATGTATTAATCTAGTACATCGGTGCGAGTAATTAATAAAATATCATAAACATTCACAGTCCTGGTCTTCATTAGAGTTTTGTTGTACAGATGTCATTGTGTCCACATTTCCACCATCATGTCATGGACTATTTCAGAACTCTGAAGAAGACTACAACATGATGGCAGAAACATTAGTTAAAAACTTTTATCTCAGTGAAACTTGGACGACAAAAACTCTAATGAATGTAAATAAATATTTGAGACTGTTTGGAGACATTTTACCTGCCATATGTTTCTTTGATCCTTAACATATAAGCCATAGCTAAATCCAACATTTTGTTACTAGTCGAGATTAGGAACAAAGGTGTCTGAAACATATCCCAAAGTAATTAGTCAATTAAGCATGACTTGTCTCCTAACTTAATATTTATTACATTCCCTGCTCAATTTTTAACTTTAGACAGTGTCACTGCCAGTATGTAGAATAAGTTAATATTTTAAAAATATATTAATATTTTTCCAGACAGACATTCATTTAATGGTTTAAAATGCATGGTTTGATTACAAGAGCACTTTTTCCATCAAGTTCTAGGATTACTAATTCTCACTCCTTGCCAATTTTACAAGCTTCCGTCCAAGTCAGTTTTAGGAATCTAATGAACAGTGTCGAGTTCCAAAGCATGAATAATACAACTTCCTTTTAGATTTCATGTTATTTTCTACAATGTTTACTTGTACTGCGATTAGTGAGGAAAAAATTAAGAGTAAAACTATAGGTTAAGTAATTTCATTCCCAGACTGACAGCCAGGTGAAATTTTTTATTATGAATTAGTCGATTATTTTATCTTATCTTATGAGGTAACATAAAACAAGAATAGACACATTCATAATTGAAGAACCTCATAATGTTATTTCCCATAATAAATTTATGAAGAAATTTTTTATGTTCAATATTTCAGCCTCCATCTCTAAGTAAATTAAGGTTAAAAACTTTGACATAAAAATGATCTGGTTGTTAGCTAAGAAGACATTTTAATTAATCAATGCAAGAAAGTTTCAAATCTTATGTAAGTAATTTTGTGTTTACTGTAAACATTATCATGAGAACAACAGTTAATTCTTTGATTGGCTGGAAAGAGCACATAAGTCAGCTTTTTTTAAATTATCTTCAATGGAATTGATATGTATTGATTATTTTGTTCATACCCTAAGCATTAAGTATTGACCAATCCACTTTACAGTTCATGTCCATTTGTATCAATAATGGTTGAAAATTACTGAAATAAAATTTTCAGATCTGATGTGCAATTGTTCAGAAATTGTTGAACCTGATTCGCAAATGTTTCTGCTTTCTAAGCTAAGAACATGGAAGGTTGTTCTATCAACATCGTACATAATAAATTCAATTAAATAGTATTACTTAAAATACATTGTTGGTAGATCAAGAATGAGATGGGAGAATAACATTAACTATGATTTGAGGGAAGTAGATTATTCAGGGGATGATTGGAAAACATTGGCTCAGGATAGGGATGTATGGAGAGCTTATGTCCGCGTGGCCATGAATCTACGGGTTCGATAGTGCCAGTGAGTTAGTTAGTTACATAAAATACATTTCTTCATTGTATTAATATCCTTTATTAAAAATTTAATTCTCTAAATAATCATCTCTTTGGAGAATTCACTCCCATCGTTATGCTTTGGTCATGAAAACTCTTGTGGTATTTTCTTTTATATTTCAAGTATTATTATCCACCTATCAGAGTCACAAATATTCAGATTACACTTGTAGATCAAGTTGTAGATTAATGTGTTATTAAAAAATCCAAAATTCGTATTTATTAAAGTACAATTTTATCACCTCGCCTCATATTCTTCTTCTTAGACCGTTTGTGGACCTTCTTCAGTACCATTCTTAGTATTTTCGTGACCGTTGTTATGTTGTGAAAATACTGAGTATGGAACCGAAGATGTTCCCAAAACAGGTCTAAGAACAACAATATGAGGTGATATTATTCTTAAATAAATAATACCTCTTAGTTATATTTGAAGACAAATATTCTCACCCATACCGAGACTCGAGCCTGGGACCTTTGGCTTGCTGGGCCAAATGCTCTACCAACTGAATTACTGGGGCAAGTTCCAATCTAGACGCAAATTTTTCTCTTATATATGTTGTAATTCCCAGCACCAAATGCTATGAAAGCCTTTGCTTCTATCTTTGCAAATGGCGGCTTCTTAGTTAAGAAGACATTTATTGGGAATTTAAACGCTTTATAAAGCCAGTATGGCTTCTATTGATGTTTTTATTATTAATTTAACACTTCTCACTGAAGGATAAATTATATTTGAAGAGAAAAATTCTCGCCCAATAAATGTCTTCTTAACTAAGAAGCCGCCATTTGCAAAGATAGAAACAAAGGCTTCATAGCATTTGGTGCTTGTAAGTAAGAAAGAAATTTGCATCTAGATCGGAACTTGCCCCAGTAGCTCAGTTGGTAGAGCATTTGACCCGGCAAACCAAAGGTCTGGGTGCGAGTCTTGGTCTGAGCGAGAATTTTTTTTCTTCAAATATAATTTATCCTTCAGTGAGAAGTGTGAAATTAATAATAAAACATCAATACCTCTTAGTGTTAATTTCCAAAAAAAGCCAAAATTCATAGTTTTTATGTATGTGCTTTTTTTGTCCTGATCAAAGAATTATGAGTTTGTAAATTACACTTAAGATCTTTAAATTGTATATAATTTCTTGGGATGTTCCTGTCATACATATTGTGTTCAAATAACATTTTAATCGTTGTGGATATTGTTGAGGTCTGTTCAAATCCCAGCTTTTATCCAGAATTTTAGTATTTTTTTATCAGAATAATTATACATTTAATATGATTTTTTTGGCAGAAATGAATTATGAATAGAAGCCAAGTGTTTTAAGAAATTGTTATTGTTAAATATACAAAGTTTTTTTTTCTTTTTAGATTAAAAACTAATTGGTTTAGATTTTAAGATATGTATTTTTGCCTACTAAAAGTCTTAAACTTCTAAAATTATGCAGACAAAAAGATATTTGTACATGAAGTGATATAAAAATGGTATTGAAGATAAACCAGTTACAAATAATCCAATTGTCTTCCAAATACTTGTTTTTTATTGTCTTCTTTGTTATTTCGTTATTCCACTTATTTCATTATTTATTGATTTATTTATTATAGTGTTGAAACTGAAACTTTTGTGCAGTCAATAGCATAATTTTAATGGTGAAAGCCCTTTATAACAAAAATTCCTATAAACACCTTTTTAATACCTTGGAATTGTCCTCATGTGTAGATTTTGAAGTGATATGTTGAAGATTTGAATATAAGTACCATTTTTTCTAACTCTCCAACTGCATTGGTCTGATTTTTCGAACAGCATCTAGAATGTGGTATTGTAGAAATTCAGCAGTCGGCATGAGATATTGAAATGAGATATAAAAAAATATTTATGCCTTTTTATTTTTTTAAAGATATGAATCTACTGTACCACAAAATAATATAGAGGCATGCTCATGTCTGACATTATAGTTTCATTTTACTTCATTACATACCTGTCCACATATCCAGCATTCATTGTATAAGAAAATTCTCTCACACAGGAGCTGCATAACTAAATAACTCACTTGCACTAACAGGCAGGTTCATGCCACAGGGACATAAGCTATTCCTATCCTGAGCTAAAGTCGAATCAGTCCTTATATAATCTATTTCCTCAAATCATAGTTAATGTTATTCTCCCACCTCATTCTTGGCCTACCTATTGGACACTTTCCCTCTGCTTTTATTACAAGGAGTTTCCATGACCTTCTTATTTTAGGAATTCACACTGTGAGGTATATTCATTTAGGTAGAATTTTTTATCACTCACCTCATATTGCTCTTCTTATTTGACTATAAACTAGTTTCGGAACATAGTTTCTGTTCCATCCTCAGTATCGTCACGACCGTTGTTCCGTCGTCTTGAAGAGCCATCCTTCGCTCCTTTCATTGGCAGACTGTAAAACCTCAAAACCAGATCATTCTCCCCCCAGGAATTTCAAAGTTCATCAATTTCTTCTTTTCGCTCTTTTGAATGTAGATCTTTTCCCAAACAGTAAGTTCTTTTGGTTTTTCTATTTGTTTTAATAATTCTTTCTCGATAAGATGTTTTTCAGACCATGCATGGGCAGCCACTGCAGATTTTTCTACTTCCTCTTTCTTGACATTCCTGAGATGTTCTTTCACTCTTGTTTTCTAACATAGGAAAAACTAAGAGAAATTGGAAAACAAGAGTGAAAGAACATCTCAGGAATGTCATGAAAGGGGAAGTAGAAAAATCTGCAGTGGCTGCCCATGCATGGTCTGATAAACATCTTACTGAGAAAGAATTATTAAAACAAATAGAAAAACCAAAATAACTTACTGTTTGGGAAAAGATCTACATTCAAAAGAACGAAAAGAAGAAATTGATGAACTTTGAATTTCCGGTGGGAGAATGACCTGGTTTCAAGGTTTTTCAGTCTGCCAATGAAGGAGCAAAGGACAGCTCTTCAAGACGACAGAACAATGGTCATGACGATACTAAGGATGAAACAGGAACTATGTTCCGAAACTAGTTTATAGTCAAATAAGAACAACAATATGAGGTGAGTGATAAAAAAAATTCTACTTAATTCCATGACCTTCTTTCATTCTTTATTCATGCCACTTGTCCTGCCCATCGTAGTCTACGAGACTTAACTATTCTTATTATCGATGTTTTTATTATTAATTTCATACATCTCAATGATGGATAAATCATATTTAAAGAGAAAAATTATACGCTCAGACCGGGACTTGAACCCGGGACCCTTGGTTTTCTAGTCCAAGTGCTCTACCATTTGAGCTACCTGAGCAAGTACCGATCTAAACGCAAATCCTTCTCTATATACGTTGAAATTCCCGCCCACCAAATGTTTTGAAGCCTTTGCTTCTATCTTTGCAAATGGCGGCTCCTATATTAAGAAGACATATTTGGGAATTATACATTACATTATAAATGCCAGTGCGGCTATTTTCGATGTTTTTATTATTAATTTCATACATCTCAATGATGGATAAATCATATTTAAAGAGAAAAATTATACGCTCAGACCGGGACCTTTGGTTTTCTAAGTCCAAGTGCTCTACCATTTGAGCTACCTGAGCAAGTACCGATCTAATTTCAACGTATATAGAGAAGGATTTGCGTTTAGATCGGTACTTGCTCAGGTAGCTCAAATGGTAGAGCACTTGGACTAGAAAACCAAGGGTCCCGGGTTCAAGTCCCGGTTTGAGCGTATAATTTTTCTCTTTAAATATTCTTATTATACCTAGTTTCTCATAAAGTTTGTGTAGCTCATTGTTATGTAGTCTTCTCGATTTGCCTGTCTGATCATCTCTCTCTTATCTAAAAAATTCCTAAGAACTTTATTCTCAAATACTCGTAATCTTTTCTCCTCCCTTAAAGTGAGAGTTCATGTTTTGGATACATGTAATATAACTTGGAGATAACAGTTTTATATATTTTCAGTTTAATGTTTTTTGAGAGAAGTTGGGATGCCAATAGTCCCTGTAATGCAAAATGACAACTTTTCCACTATTGAACCTATGTTTAATTTCTTTGTACACCTCATTCCTGTTTGTAATTGTTCCTTACAGGAGCTACATAAACTAAAAAAAATTTTGGGCAAGTGAAATTTATTGTCCAATTTTGCTGGTTTATGGAATATATTTATTTTATTAATTACTTACCATGTATCCAGTTTGTTTTGAAGAAACAGAAATTGGTGCTGCTAGAGCATTAACAGACACACGTGTGTGTGTGTGTGTGTGTATATATACATTTTTTCACGGTAATTTTTGTTGCCCTGTAAGTAGGGTTGATAAAGATTAAAAGGAAGAAAACTTAGAAATCTTTTTTAAGGATAAAACTCCTGGCACAAGAGGCCTAGAAGGCTCTTAGCCTACCAGCCGGCTGCTGGCCTCACATCCGCATGTGTCAATCAGAGGTAGATGATCATCCAGCCAGTGTAGAGGTGACATGTGGTCAGCATGTCGAGTCCCACAGCTGTTATAACTGGTTTTCTCAACCTGGAGCCGCTACTTATTGTAGCTACTCAAATGCCTCACGATGCTGGGTGGGCACCGGTCCCTTGCTGGCCGAAATACCATGAGAAAATTTCTTCCCCCATGGAGACTCAAACCAGCGCTACTCCCATAGCTCTGCACCAAGGCTTCCTACCTTAACCACTTGGCTTTAGCGCGGGACTATTTTAAGGATACAACCTTATTATCCACATTCCTTTGGAATTTGCTAAATCTAGATTGGAAGAAGTCATTATTCATCAACTATTCAACTATACAGGTTTGTCCTATAAGGTCTCTTACAAACCACGAAAGTTGTTGACCCATCTTCATTGGACATCCAATTGATTTCCTGTCTCTAAGTTGGTAATGCAAGATTGCAATGAGGATTATTGCTCAAGATCTGTTTATATGTTGGTACCATTTATCCTGATAGTGATATATGTCAGCCAATATACGATTCATTCTAAGTTTCTGACTTCCCGTGGTTTGACTTATTTTAACAAACAAGGCTCTGGGGACTGAGTAACAATGGTACAACCATTCAATCTTATATTGACAAAATGCAGTGTACATTGTGTGTCCAGAAACTATAAGATGGCAACTCCCACTACTAGACTTGCCTCTTCCTTGCTAGTAACTAATTGGAGGGATACTTTTAGTAATGAAATAAATCCCATCGTAATGTCTTCTTAACAGAAGCTGATTTCAAATCCTAGTTTAGGCAGACTTTTTTTTCGTTTTATTAATTTTTAGTATGCTTGCAAATCGGATTGTCAATATGACTATCTTGTTTTGAAAAAGAATGTGAAATGGAAAAAGAACAATATTAGGTTTGCTCACAAGAAAAAACTGGATAAAATAATAATATCTGTATAATAATTGTTGAAGTCAGCCGCGATAGACTAGTGGTTAAGCTCCTTGCCTTCAACTGGGGTAAAATTTTCTGGAGGTCAAATAGTCCCCCATTCGGTTCTCTGGGTGGGGACTACTTCAGGGAACCCATGCCAAAGGCTCAAATATAGGGACATGTTCCTAGGAACATGGAATGTTAGGACTTTATACAATAGTGGGGCACTAGAGGTATTAACCCGTGAATTAGATAAATCACCCTTGAATATAAGACCAGAGAGAAAATGCCCAGTTGGTAGACCAAGAATGAGGTAGGAGAATAACTAACTATGAGTTGAGGGAAGTAGATAATACAGGGGATGATTGGAAAACATTGGCTCAGGATAGGGATATATGGAGGGCTTATGTCTGCGTGGCCAATGAACCTATGGGTTCGATAGTGTCAATGAGTTAGTTAATAGTGATGCTAGGCAACAGTGAGTACCTCAGTTGGTCCTGCTTGCAGGTATAAACCTGACTGAGATTGTTGGATTTTTATGACTTAAAAATCCTGAGCATGGCTTTTTTTCAGAAGAGAAGTAAAGCCATGGGTCTCATGACAGTTTACAGCATATGAAAGGACCTCAAGCCTGCTAAATGGTCCCCGACCAAAATTTGTCGTCCCTTTCACACTCAGATTTGAATTCTATTGGTAATGACCTAAGTTGTTAAATATGTTGTCAATATATTGCTGTTCTTGGGTTTAAACTAGGTTACAGTTGATGGATTTTTTTAAGAGTGTAAAAATTCTGAGCGTGGCTTGAAAGGGAAGTAAATTCACGTGTCTTGTGTCATAGATTTACAACATAAGAAAGAAACTCAAGCCAGATATAAAAAAATACTTTGAGAAAAATTAGTTAATTCTTTAACATCCATCCATGCATAGTAATTCTGCTCGAGGGCAGGTCTTTCACTGCAATTATAGCGTTTCATGCTATGCTTTGCAGCTTTACTAGGGAATTAACATCTAGATTTGAATTAACTAGCTAAATATGAACTGATTATGGTTAGAATCTCTGAACCTTAAGTCTCATGCACTTGAATGAGCCCTTACTGTTTGGTTGTCTTTCAATACTCATTCTTTGGTTAACAGAAAAATTATTTTTATTAAAAATAATTTACTTCTTCTAAGCTTCTACTAAATAATGTAAAAGTACATAAAACTGTTATGAACAAATTAAATACACAGTAATTATCTAACTAACTCACTAGCACTATTGAATCCGTCGATTCATGGCCATGTGGACATAAGCTCTCCATACATCCCTATCCTGAGCTAATGTTTTCAAAAATTCTCTGTATAATCTACTTCCCTCAAATCATGGTTAATGTTATTCTCCCACCTCATTTTTGTTCTGCCAACTGGGTGTTTTCCCTCTGGTTTTCCTACAAGAAGCTTTCATCCACGTCTTTCATTCCCCATTCGTGCCATATGTCCTGCCTATTGCACTCTTTGAGACTTAACTGGTCTTCCTATAAAGACCATGTAGGTCATTGATATATAGTATTCTCCGTTCACCTGTCTGTTCATCTCTCTTTGGTCCAAAAATGTTCCTAAGAACTTTATTCTCAAATACTTGTAATCTCCTTTCCTCCCTTCAAGTAAGAGTCCATGTTTCACATCCATGTAATATAACTGGTAGAATAACAATTTTATATTCTTCTTCTTCCTTCCAAGTATTAGGCCAAGGCCTGTTACGATCCTATAGAAAATTTTATATATTTTCAGTTTAATGTTTTAAGGAGTTGCAGCAACAAGAGTCCCTATAATGCATAATAGCATGCATTTCCAGAATTTAACCTATGTTTAATTTCTTCATGCATCTCATTCCTATTTGTGATTATTGTTCCTAGGTATTTGAATTCAGCCACTTCTTCAAAAATCCCTCATTTGTCATTAGCTGTCCATTTCCATTATACAGTGCGATCAGTATATCACTGGACAGCAGACGCGGGGATTTCACTATAAACTGCTGATGCACTTGCGGTGGGGAACAGACAGCGTAGGATCGCGGTGATACAACCACACATTTTCGTAACTATTTTACAAATTGTCGTACTTACCAACTTTATTGAAGCAGGTGCTGGAACTGTCCATACATTTTTGACACCTCTTTATAAAATTTGTTGTACAGATTATGGACTGTTGAATGTGGGGGAATTTTTACACCCGGGAATCGTGTTTCAAAAAACCTTGGTACTTGGCTGGCAGACTGAGTTAACAAATATTGATCATAAATAAATACATGTTGTTCAGTAAAAAAATTGTTAGCCATTATACAGTTTACACTTATACACATGTCATTCAACTTATTCAACACGTCATAACTATATACAATATTCTATAAATAATCATCTAGGAAGCTACTTACTTTATTTTATATCATTTTAATTTCATTATATTCCATGTTTTTGTTAGTATTAGCTAGTATTAGATCAAATCATTATTGCATTTTGTTTAGTCGTATTTTAATAACATCTTAAAATTGTAATAAGTATGTAATTTTTGTATAATTCTACTATTTGCTTGGTTGAGTGGAAGAGAAGGCCTTATGGCCTTAACTCTGCCAGCTAAAATAAAGCATTATTATTATTATTATTCAGTTTACGTTTATACATGCCTGTTTTATAAGATACAAATTTTAAAATTGAAATAACTTATACACACATCATTCTGTACACAAGGAAAAGTAAGCGAGCACCTTATCCACTTGAAGTAAACAATCTAACTGCGACCGTGAATGCGTGGGATGTGCTTGTATACAGCTGTGTCTGCACACATTTCACGTCCCGTGTCTGTACGTGGTAAACCTTCGTCACCGCACAGCACAAACCCGTGTTTGCTGTCCAATGCTATACTGATCGCACTGTCTAAGATATTTCTATGTATGACCATATATTTAGTTTTATTGATATTTACTTCCAGTCCCAATTTCTTAGTGTTACTAAGGGCGTGTTGGCCCATAGTATCTCCAGTAATTTATCTACTTTGCTTTTTTTATTTATATATTTATATTTAGTGTAAACTGTTTTAACCACTCCGTGAAGTGGCAATTTTTATAAGAATCAACATTAAAAGATATAAATTCATTCTTGTTATATTCATTTTCCAGATTTGATGTCCTTGATTCAGTTATTCGAGGACTCAACATTTTGTTGTCTCCGGTTGCAGAGATCTTTCACGAGACAGTGTGTATCCAATCAGCTGTCTATAAATAGAATGTTCCCAGCATTCAATCAGTCTGCAGCTGTCAGTTGAGACATTCATATCATTTATGCACAAAAATATCTACTATTGCAGTAGAGAAGTGTTGAGTCCTCAAATGACTGGACCGTAGCCATCAAGTCCGGAAAATAAAAATAAAATAAATCAAGACACATCTTCAAAGCCTATAATCTTAAGTACATGTCTCACACCCTTTCTCCAACCAGACATAAGTTATGAGGGCTGTTCAATAAACAATCTCTCTCTGTGTCTTTTTTTTTTTCTCCAATGTAGTCTTTGGATCCAATGCATTTGTCCCAGCTTATCTACCAGTTTGTAAAGACATGCTGGGAATAATTTTTTTGAGGTCTTTCAAAACTGCCTCTGCAGCATTCACTATTGCTTCTGAAGATGGAAAACAGCTCCTGCAAAGGCGTTAATTTAGGTTAGGGAATAGGAAAAGTCACTGGACTATTAAGGGAGGGTGAGGGACGCACTTCACTTTGATTTTTGCAAAATATTTCGAAACAATATTTGTGATATGCAATCTCACATTGTGGTGCAGCATGCAACTCATTGCATGGAAATGTGACCTTTTATGCCTTATATTGTCTTGCGGAATTATCTCTATAGTGGTGCTCAGTTACTATGGTGTGTGCAGGTTCAACATGCTGATAAAACATTCCATGAATATTAAAAAAAAAAAATGAGATGACCATAACTTTCCCAACAAAAGAATTTTTTTGAGGGTTGGAGATGAAGATTTCCAAACAGAACTTTGCTGTTTGCTCTCAGGATCGAAATGGTATAGTACAGTTTTGTTATTGGTGATTACCTTTCAAATAAACTCTGAATCTCGCACTACCATCATCATCAACTGCAAGCAAACTACACTCGAATGTCCTGCTGTTTTGGCAATCAGGAAACACCGTGCACAGACATGTGTTTTGTGCAATTTTTGTGTCACTGACTTGCAGTTGGCACCCAGTGAAGTGTTTTAAGATCTCAAGGTTATTCGTCAATCCTCGCTCACTATGACAGCAGTGGTGTTCATGTTTTCTTCCATAAGAGCAGTAACCGGAGTACTGGGTCCACATTTTGAAACCTCTTTAAACAATTTACACCTTATTTGAGCTGGAGTGAAGACCAAATTATATTTTTTTTGTTCAAAACATCAAATCAATAGCTTTGGAAAATATATTCGGGATGTATGAAATGTAGGTCAGTTGTTTGAATTACAAATCCTGGAATGCCAATTAAGATCGAATTTTTACTGTTTTAAATATATGAAAATTTAATGTTTAATGTTAAAGCACTAAAACCCTTGGGGAATTGGGTCGCGAAATTTGGTGTGTTTAATTGATTTTTGCATTAGAGATCCCCCACACACAGAATATAGACAAAATTTTACAGTTTTAAAGATTTCGATTTTTTTTACATATTTGGTTATTATACCAATGCAGTGAGGTGATCTCGGATGTAGGTAGGATTTTTTAATTGTAAATGCCGGACACTCTATAGCCTCTATTTTTTGCCATTTTCAAGATTTCTAAAATTTTGACACTTTTTTTTCCAAAACGTCCAGAATATAGACTACTCCTGGATAATGTGTTGGGGAAGATTGATAATTATTCCTTATTATTTTGCATCAGAAATCCAATATATCGTGTGAACAGTACTTTTGGGGGTTTGAAGATTTCGAAATTTTTTTGCATTTTTAGTCAAAACAAGAAGACTATTATGTCCTCGGGAAATTGACGGCGTAGGCGTGATTTTTTCATTAGAAATCCCTGATACACCTTATAGACCATCTTTTTTTGTGGTTTTAAAGATTTCGAAAAGTTTACATTTTTTGTCAAGATCTCACAAGACTATATCCTAGGGAAAATACATACGGAAATTTGAGATGTAAAAGCCTTCTCACCATTTTTTTTTGTTAGAAATTCCATGTACATCTTCTATACTGCATTTTGATGTTTTAGAATTTTTCTAGATTTCTTTATCTTTTTGGTTGAAACAGCAAGATCACAGCCTCGGAACATGGGGTCTGAAATTTTGGAACGTAGGCCGTATTTTGTGGATTAAAAATCGTAAACCTCCAAAAAACAAGACAGGATAAAATTAATGAATTCCTTTGGAGAGAAATGAATGTCACTACATCTGTTGTTAAGAGGATTGAAAATCAAACGCTTAAATGGCATGGCCATGTATAAAGAATGGAAAATGAAAGTTGGCCAAAAAAAAATATATACCAATGGTCACTCCCTGGAATAAATAAACGTGGCAGACAAAGATAGAAAATGGACTATAATGGATGGTAGGAATTTGGAAGAAGGAGATTGGAATGATAGAAATAAATGGGAACTGAAGACGGCAAACCTATAAGTGGGGGAGAGCCGAAGAAGAAATCGTAAAACCCTGTGCATACGGAGTGGGAAAATTTGCGATAGCGTTCGGATATTTTGTATTAGAAATCCGTTATACATCCTGTAAATAACATTTTTTAGTTTTTTTTTAAGATTTCGAAAGTTTTGACATTTTTAGTCCAATCATTAAGACTATAAGATATGGAAATTTGTCACGTATGCCGGATGTTTTGCATTAGAAATCATCATCATCATGAACAAATTCGTTTTAGGCCATGTGGCCTGTACGGTTTAGAAATCCTATTGACTGAATTTTTGCTGTTTCCAAGATTTTGAAAAATTTGTAATACATGATGTGTCAAATTGATTTATACACTTTAAAACGTTATTTCTCAGTAACGAAATGAGACATAAATAAAATTTTTGTTGTGTATGATCCAGAAGGAATTGGAAAAGCATAGCAACACGTGTATCGTTCATGTGTTTATAAGCAAAAATATGGCGGTGAGATTATCATTCGATGAACGTAGGTGGTTACTGAGATGTTATTGGAAAATGGAGAATGTTGAAGTTCAACGACGTTGGCGGGTTGAATTTGGTACACCACCGCTAACAAGGGTAACAATAACAAGAATCATAAATTTTGAAGTTGATAGAACGGTGTAGGATATGTTGGATGGTCGTTGCTTAAGAAAGAAGTTTCACTGATAACGCGAGTGTTGATGCAGGTTTTTGCATGATCCCCAAAGAAATAATTGAGGCAGTGTTCTCGTGAGACTGGTGTTGAGAAATCTAATGTTCATCGAATTTTGCGAGCTCGAAAATATAAGCCGTTCATTCCAAGACTTGTCCACGCACTTAATGATGACGACCTATTACAGGATCCACTGCAATTTTGTGAATGGTTACTTCACAAGTGTGAAATGAAAGATTTTCAAGACTCAATTGTTTGGTCAAATGAAGCCAATTTAAACGTAAAAGCACAATTAATCGGCATAATTGTGTGTACTGGTTTAACGAAAACCCAAACATCGATGAAGGATTGGCTCTCAATCTTCTAGGAGTAGCGGTATCGTGTGGTCTTTCTTCAGAGGCTTAATTGGACTTGTCAATCTAATTTATTCTTCGAAAAGACTGTGACGGGTCAGACTTACCTGGAAATGTTGGAAGTCATGATTCCATGTCTTAATTATCTCTTTGAGAATGAAAATCAGATTACTTCCAACAAGACGGGGATCCAACTCACTTTCATACTGATGTGAGAAATTTTCTCCATCGCACAAAATAGGGCGAAGAGGAAGTGCTATGGAGTCCCGCCTCGATCACCCGATTTAACCCCTCTAGACTTCTATCTTTGGGAACTTTAAAGAAAACGGTGTATGCCATAAAACCAAAACACTGGAGGAGCTGAGAAATTAGATTGACCATGTCATCAACGATATTCCATTAGCAATAATTAAGACTATGTCGCTCTGTTTGACGTTGTTGGAAGTATAGTTAGCAGAAGACGGACATTTTGAACATGTACTGACTTAGGGACATTCAAGGAATACAACACAACAAAAATTGTAATTCTGTCTCATTTCGTTGCTGAGAAATGACGTTTCTAACAGTGTATACATCAATTTGAGACACTGTATGTAAAAAATAGCATCATTAGATAATAGGATTGGAAAATTTGCAGGGTTCGCATTAGAGATTGCACATACAAAATGTAGACTCGCATTTTGCAGTTCTCAATATTTGCAAAACTTTGGCTTTTGGTCAAAATACCAATAACACACCTTTAAAATGAGTTTGGAATTTCTTCCGGATTATTTCATTAGATATCCGAGACATGCAGTAGACTATATTTTAGGGATTAAAAAAAATTAAGCCTTTGTTCAAAACAAGTCTGTATATAGTAGCATTAGAAAAGACGCTAGATTGACAATGACTAGCCAACCAGCAGCAGCCACGCTCAGCTACTCTGCGTGTACCACTAGTATAAATCACGGCTTCCAGCAGTCCCGCGGCGGTCGCTGTCTTTCTCTTGGCATTGGCATCGACATTCGCGAACGGCGAGAAGGAAGTATCAACGGGCATCCTTTGTCTGGACTTGTCAGAGATCGCGGGCTGTCATTCGGCTGGGAGAGACTATCTGAAGCTTGAGAGTGAGATCAGACAACGCCGATAGTTTTTCCTCAATTTATCTCTAACATTGTGGGCTGAAGAGGACATTAATAAGACCCTAAAATAGCCTGGAAGTGGCGGACTTCTCTGCAAGGAGGAGACTCTGCGCTTCCGATCACACTACAATCTACCGCTCATTCACAGTCGAAAATAGAGTTTGGAAATATGATTGTAGGAAGTTTTTTTTTTAGAAATCCCGTAAACAACTCATAGTAGGGGAATTTGGGGTCTAACACGGGGTTTCTTGCATTATAAATCTCGGAGACATCTTTTGGCCGTATTTTAGCATTATATCAAACTGCTGTCGGAAAATCTGGGGTGTAACTTATGCCAGATATGTTGGATTGAAAATACTGGATAAACACTGTAGACTCAGTTTTCACCATTTTGAAAACTTTACATTTTTGGTCGAAACATAACCTTAGAAAATGAGGTCGTAAAAATTGTGAAGTAACTGGAATGTCTTGCGTACTTAAATGACCTCGAGAGTTATGCCGGCGATATCATTGCTGCCGAAAGGGTTACCCATACCAGACAGGTCGAAGGCGATAAACCAGACGAAAAAGCATCTTGGTCGAAAGAATGGCGATCTTTCACCGTATAAATAAAACTGTCAAGAAACGCGGTCATGGGTTCCATTGGGGTAAAATTTTCCCGAGGTAAAATAGTCCCCCATTCGGTTCTCCGGGCGAGGAATACGTCAGATAATTTTTGGCAAAAGTTCAAACACAGGGACTTGTTCCTAGGTATTTGAATTCAGCTACTTCTTCAAAATTTCCCTCATTTGTAATTCATTAGCTGTCCATTTCCATTATACAGTGCGATCAGTATATCACTGGACAGCAAACGCGGGGATATCACTATACACCGCTGACGCACTCGCGGCGGGGAACAGACAGCATAGGATCGCGGCCATACAACCACACACATTTTCGTAACTATTTTACAAATTGTACTTACCAACTTTTTTGAAGCAGGTGCTGGAACTGTTCGTTGTACATGTTCTCAAGAACATGGAATGTTAGGACATTATATAATAGTGGGGCACTAGAAATATTAACGCAGTAATTAGACAAATCACTCTTGGATATAGTCGCTTTACAGGAAGTTAGTTGGCCAGTAGGAGATACTCAGAAAACTTTGTTATACAATGAAGGTGCAGCGAGACCTGAATTCGGAACGAGTTTTTTTAGTCTGGAGGAGATTGTTCTCTGCTATCCGAGATACTAAATTTGTCAGCGATAGACTGTCATACATAATGTATTCTAAAGGTTAATCGACATGATTTTGTAATCGTAAATGTACATGATCATAAGTAATGCCAAGAATGATTTCCAGTTTATGTAGAGAATTTGGAAATCAAGAGTGACATTTGTTGGGACGTTTTAATGAATAAAGTTAATCTCTTTACTCACAAATCATTATTTAAATATAGTTATTTTCAAATATTTATATATTTAATGTAAACGGCGATTTTGAAAACAAATGAGAAACGTTTGTTATGCTTCATTTGTTCATCACTGCAACCAGATCATATTATTTATTGCCAAAGGATCGCAATATTGTAAGAATGCACCCTAGTGGAGAAAAAATGAAACACATCAAACTGTATATTATAACCAACATTATAGGTTATTAATTAATTTCTGATGTCCTATGATGTAAATTATATTTTTCTGGAACGTAAATTCCTGGGAAATAATACGTTTAAGAAAGAGCAAATAGTATTTTTTTTTTTGTGGTATAATCAATTGCTATAAATGTTTTCATATTATATCCCGCAAGCAGAATCTGGTTACATTCGTGCACTAGGTATATACAATCTGGAAGCCACGGATTCTTGCATCTTAATATATAAATTGTTATATTCAACGTATTTCTTGGAGAGTCAGTCACTGAAAAATAATTATCTGACGTATTCAGATTGTTAAAAGGAGGAGCTTGATTTTAAAATGATAAAATTAAATTGATAAAATCGAGGTGACAAATGACTGTGATTGGTTGTAAGTCAAAATTCATTGAAATGTGATTGGTCATTGACTCCCATTTGGGGCATGAGTTAAATCGTCAACAAAAGGTAACTAAATCAAAGATGAGTTCTATGAAGCATTTTAGAATGCATATTTGATAGTCTTTCACGATATATGAAAATTGTCTTAGGACATTTTAATGCAAAAGCGGGACGGAAAGATATATTCAGGCCAACAAAAGGCAAATTAAGTCTTCATGAATATAGTAAAGATCATGGGATTAAATTACCGGGAGCCACCTTTGCCACAGCAAAGAATCTTATTGTTAAGAGCACAACATTGCAACAATGGTATTCATAAATACATCTGGGCGTCTCCAGATGGTGAAACTCGGAACCAGATAGATCATCATGTATTAGTGGACAAACGCTGGCACAGTAACATCATCGATGTCAATTCAGTGAGATGGACAGACTGCAATTCTTATTATCTGATCAGAGTGAAAATCAAAGAACGATTTTCCCGTATGAGAGAAACAAACGCTAAAGATGATTCTGAAAATTTTGATTTAAGAAACCAGATATATGAACTTCGGCAAGAATATCAGTTCAAAAGTGGCAATAGATTTGAAATCCTGGAGTCTTGAAATAAAATGTGGCAGACGATGAAGAAACTGATATTTATAAATAATGGGAGTTTATAAGAGATACAATTAAAGTATCAACGTCAGAAATCGTGTTATTTAAAAAGAGGCAAAACAATACATATAGTTTGACAAGGAATATGCCAACATTATAAAGAAAGGAAAGCTATAAAAATTAATAGGTTGCGCGACACAAATGAAGTAAATTTAGAACAATAGGGTCACGGGAAACCACTTGGTTATTAAAAAGTAAGAAGAAGCAATATCTGAAGATTAATTATCTTGAAATGAATCCAAAATTAGGAACATCAGGGAATTTCGATAGAAAAGAAAGGGTTTACTGCTAGAACAAACATAATTATAAATGAATATGGGGATATGATTGCAGATTCCAAGAATATATTAAATATATTGAACAATTACTTCTATATGAAAGGAGATAAAAACGACGGCAGCAACTACAAGGGCATCTCATTACTTTCAACTTCATACAAAACTCCAACATATTAGTCAGCTATATTGACAACGAAATAGGTGGCCATCAATGTGGATTTAGAAGAAATAGATCTTCAATACTTTTTTTTTTATAAAATAGATTTTAGAAAAGAGATGGGAATTTAATGGCGCTGGTGCATCAAGTAAGTTATATGTAGACTTTAAAAGGCATACGATTCAATTAAAGAGGGAGAAGTTATAGTATCCTGTTGGAGTTCGAAATTCCTTAGTTAGACTTATTTTAATTGACATAAAGAATGGGGTGGGGCACGCCGTAGCGTAGTGGTTAAGGCACTGAGCTACAAGCCGGAGGGTCGAGGGTTCAAGTCCCGTTGGGGTCAGGATTTTTAAACTGACCCAAACCCTCTGGCGGCACTATGACCCTTGGGTCGACTCAGCCTCTAACGGAAATGAGTACCAGACGCTTGTTCTGGGGTAAAGGCGGCCGTCACGCAGGGCTGACAACCCGGCTGACATCAAGTGCCGATTGTCTAGAAAAAGTGGGAGCCTTAACCTCCTACTACCCCAAAGGCCTCCTGAGGCCTGTTGTGGGATCACTTTACTTTTTAAAGAATGGGGTGCGTGTAAGCTATGGTTTAAAGCAAGAAAAGCGCTTATCGCAGTTTGAAAGATTAGACAATTTTGACTTTTTTTTTTGTTTCAAAACACCAAGATTATTGGCTTGGAAATTGAGATAGGGAAATCTGGGAACATTCAGTATTTTTTACATTAGAAACACTCCGTAGAACGCACTATGAGGTTTTAAACATTTCAATTGTTCTTTAAATACTTGTTAAAGAAAATCAAGGCTATGTACTCGGATAAATGCTTCGGGAAATTTGGGATAAGAGCCTGAATTTTTTTTATTGGAAATTCCAAATACATGCTACTGGTTGCACTTTTATGGTTTAGAAGATTTTGAAATTGTTTATCCTTTTGGTCGAAAAATGAAGACTATATCCTTGGAAAATTGTTCAGGAAATTTCGGATATTGACCGGTATATTTCATTACGACTCCAGGAGATACCTGTACACAGCATTTTCTATATATTTTTCTATATTTCGATTTTTTTTTACATTTCTTGTCAAAACACCGTTAGGCCTATTATAGACTTGGAGCCTGGAGATTTAGAATGTATTTTTTTAAGATACTAAAAATTTTGACATTTTGATCAGACACCCCAATACACTCTGGAAAATGGGGTTGGGGAATTAGGGATTTAGGCCGGATTTTTTACATTAAAAACTCTGGATGATAAACCAAATAATTATTCGTTTTGATAAAAATCCTAGGAAGAAAGGAAGACCACCAAGGGACACCCTGTTGACTCAATTTTTGCAGTTTTCAAGATTTCGAAAATTTTGTAATTTTTTGTTAAAATATCAAGCCTTGGAAAATGGGATAGGAACATTTGGGTTAAAGTTATTTAAATTTGTATTAGAAATCTCAGATACAGCCTGTAGATAGTTCTAAGATTATATCTTTGGAAAACGGAGTCAGGAAATTTGGGGTGTAGGCCGAATTTTTTGGATTAGAAATCCTGGACATACTCTGTAGACTGTATTTAATGGTTTCAAGATTTAAAAAAATACATATTTGATGTAAACCTTTGCCGCCTATAAGCAATGTAGACGTGGTATAATATATATCGTATATACTGTATCAAAAATTAAAAAAAAAAGTTACATTGATATGTACCACTATAAGTGAACATTTACCTCTAATCTGTCACAAATAAAATATATTTAATATAAAGTTAAGAGTCTTGAAGATCGAGTGTCTATCTACCACGCAATGGGAAGGAAACTGTAAGCGAGGAATACCCATGTGGTGAAAAAGCCCAGGGGAGCATTGCCACATATTTACGACCTTTTAAAATTTAGTTGAGATGAATTTTCACCTGTAGTAGTATTTAAAATTATTATGTGTATAAAATTCCTTTACACTTATTTGACATATTCTATCCATTTGATAATTAACAAGTACTGTAACATACAGTCTTAATTTATGTTAAAAAGTGTCAACAAGTTTACAAAATATAACCAGAGAAACTTGCAGAATTCTGTGGGTCAAATTATTTAAACATCTTTGGTAGAATACATATTTTACAGAGTTTACAAAAATGCAATTCAACTTGGAACTACAAAACAAAAAGTATAAACAGTATACAATTGACAATTCAGTAAATCTGTTTTGTGAAAACAAAACTAAGTAAAATTATGTGCAGATCTGTAGGCCTAGTATAATAAGTCAATATAAATATACTGATGTGGAGTCTATGAGAACCCCACCATCAATTTCTTTATCAACTGTTTATGAAATTAATTTCTCAGGCAATCATCTAAGTATTTACACTAATTAGGTGTGTTGATATTTATTTATAATAATTATATATAAAATTAATTTCTGTGTTTCACATTAACCAATATATATATATATATATATATATATATATATATATACACTGGGCTATTCAGAAAGAAGGAACAGATTTCAAACATTTATTTCTTCCAAACTACAAAAAATTGAAACACAATTCCAACGTTCCCGGAATGAAAAAAGTTAGAAGTTCCGATCATGGCCGCATTGGCGCTGTTGCTTGTCATATTGATCGTTAGTATCAAAACTGTCGACATAATAGGACGTTGGATTGGAAGAGGAGTAGAAAATGAACTTCATTGCCAGTGGCCTTCCAGGTCACCAGACCTAACCCCGTGTGATTTTTTTATCTGTGAGAATACGTAAAAGATCGTGTTTTTATCTCCCCTATACCTGACACTCTTGAAAATCTGCGACATCGAATTGTTGAAGCTGTGAATTCGATGACTAGAGACCAGCTGATTCATGTGTGACAAGAAATGAGCCACCGTTTTGATATTTGTCGTGTAACACATGGTGCTCATATTGAATACATAAAATAGAGAAATTTGAACTTTTCTCTTTCCAGAAACGTTGAAATTGTGTTTCTATTTTTTATAGTTTGGAAGAAATAAATATTTGAAATCTGTTTCTTATTTATGAATAGCCCTATATATGTAATGTCAAATTAGTGATTTATGTTTCTGAAGGAACATTTATTTATATTTCCTTATATTTGGAAGCTACTTAAATGTACTATTTATTTATGTACTTATTTAATCACACTATATGGGTTATAATATGTAATATATTCATTTATATAATTATGTTTTTTAATTCGTCGTAATCAAAAATGTAATTCCATTATATTTTCCACAATACCAAATTAATTTTTAATTACAGATTCTTTTTACATTGACATATTCTCGAACCTTGAATTCAGAATAAGGTAATTACATTGGGCATGAATTGTTGTTTAGTATTTTTATTGTTCAAATATCCTGGTAACAATTTAATAGATGAGAGAAAAAAGGAAAAGATTGTACATTTTATTCATTTTAATTGGGAAGTTTTAACAGTAGGCCAAAGTATTATTATTAATGTAAGTAATGCGTCCGTGGAATCTGTAGAGAAATTCGCTCATCGTGTTTGTGAGAGACAGGGCGGTGGCTAAGAGCGCATGCGCCCTTTGCTTTCCAAGTTAGTCTGAAGGTGAACACTGGACAGTTAAGATCCCTCCGAGTTCTGAATAACGATTCCGTTGCGAACATTCAACAATGTTTAAAAAAGCTTAAAGCTTACCGGTGTTTAGAAATATTGGTAAAAATAATATACTACTATATATTACGTTAAATTGCAATGCAAAATGTTTTATTTTCATAATATGGGTTTTAACACAATCAAATAATAAAAAAAATTGAAATGTTAAAACTCTGATGATTTTTTCGCGCAACATCTTTAAAACTTGAAAGTTAAATTTTGGAAAATGTTGGCGCAGATATTAATAAATGCTAATAATATACGAAGAAAGGAAAATCAAAGAGATTATTTAGAACGAAAAATGTTAAATATTAAACATTTCATATGTTATATTATGTGCATAAACAATTTTTATTTTTGAATGTGATTTAGAATAAGTTCGAATAATAATAATAATAATAATAATAATAATAATAATAATAATAATAATAATAATAATAATAATAGTAATAATAATAGTAATAGTAATAGTAATAGTAATAGTAATAATAATAGTAGTAATAGTAATAATAATAGTAATAGTAATAGTAGTAATAATAATAATAGTAATAATAATAATAATAATAATAGTAATAATAATAATAGTAGTAGTAATAATAATAATAATAATAGTAATAGTAATAATAGTAATAGTAATAATAATAATAGTAATAATAATAATAATAATAATAATAATAATAATAGTAATAATAATAATAGTAATAGTAATAATAATAATAGTAATAGTAATAATAGTAATAATAATAATAGTAATAATAGTAATAATAATAATAGTAATAATAATAATAATAGTAATAATAATAATAATAGTAATAATAATAATAGTAATAATAATAATAATAGTAATAATAATAATAATAATAGTAATAATAATAATAATAATAGTAATAATAATAATAATAGTAATAATAATAATAATAATAATAATAGTAATAATAATAATAATAGTAATAATAATAATAATAGTAATAATAATAATAATAATAATAATAATAACAATAATAATCATAATTTGCATTTTTTGGCAATTACAATATTATTTTTGTATGTGTTTTATATTATGTTATTCGTATACCCTTTTTTAAAAACAAGTTTTTTAATGTGAAATAAAACTTTGGAAATTTTATCGAATGTCGATACGGATATAAAAATTGATTTTGGGACCTATGTAGGGCTATTAGTGGAAAAAACATTTATTTACATACAAATTCGTGTACTAGTTATGTTTACATGACGAGCAAACTGGTTAATAATTACCTTTCCGTATTTTATAAATACATTTATTAATTTTTGTGTTTTGTAAAAAGGAAAAAAGTGATTCCACAACTACCCTTAGGATAATAGGAGGTTAACACTCCCACCTTTCTTTACCCCACAACGTACGTCTTGTACTCATTTGCGTTAGACAATTGTGTCACCATAACATTTAGATAATTTTAAAAATCCTGAACTCTATCGAATTTCAACTCGCGATCTCCCCTTTGTAACGTATTCTATTCTATAGTGTTTTGTCCTAGTGCAGGTCTTTCACTGCAATCATACCATTTTCATGCTATGCTTTGCAGCTTTACTATGGAATTATAGGTGTGGTAGCTTCCGGTTGCTTTCCACATCGTGAATGATAATTATGGCCAGATGATGTTCGGGAACCTTTTGGCCCTCAAAGGTACCTGACATTTGTCCGGAAAAAAAACCTCACCCAGGAAGCTAGTCCCGACTTAGATCGAACCCGTGCGCGCTGCGTGACATGGCAGCCTGTAAGCGTATTGGCTTAACCAATACGCTGCGGCGAATTTCCCATTTGTGTAGAAAGTGTAGTAGTTTATAAATTGAAACATTTTTTGCAACATTAATAATGGGAAGGAGGAAGTGAAAGGCAATTGAATATTATAAGCTGAATAATTATTAATTTTGATAAAAATCCTATGTGACATTGTACTACTATTTGTGTGTTACACCCCACGTAGGATATGGGTGCTCCCTAATGGGAGTTTCTTACCAAGGCAATTTACTTACGCTTATTTACCTACAGATGTCAACGAGTGACATGTGGTTAGCACATCGCCTCAATGAGACACCTAGTAGGCAACAAAGGTATTATTTGGATGGATGAAGCTCTATTAAATTTTGCATAAATGTCTTTTTATTCAGGCTTGCGGTTCTTTTACGAGCCTAAAAATCTTCAGACTCAGGATCCACGGCTAAAATTCCATCTCGGAGGACATGTTCCTTGGATTTTTTCCATCCTAAAAAGCCATCGACCCCGATCGGATTTGAACCTGCGATTCTTGGAACTAGGGGCAAGGAATATAACCACTAGACCACCGCGGCCGACATACTACTATTCATGAATTTTTTATTCATCGTTTATTGTTTCTGGCTTCTTCCTCCTTATTTAACCCTTCTTCTTGCGAGATGTGTAGTTCAAAGAGAGACAGGAACAGGATGTACAATCTATCCCCCTTTGACAAGAGGAATTGCTCATTATTACTAATAAATATGTTCACTAAATAATAAGGAATATAAAAATAACATTATTTACTTATTTAGCAGATTTCACAATGTTTTACATCTTCCTGGGCCCAATTAATCTACTGTCATTCTCCACATCTCTCTGTCATTCCAATCTCCGTCGTCCAATTCTTTTTCCCTCATGCTGCTCAAAACACCATCAATTCACGTTATTTTTGGCCGTCTTCTTTTTCTTCTACCAAGTGGCACCCATTCTTGCATTCTTCTTGGGAATCTGCCTCCTGTCATTCTTTTTACATGACCATACCATTTTACTTGTTTTATTTTACTTTTTTATCCAATGACCCAGGTGGTCATTTCGACATTCCTGGTGTTCTCTCCTGGCATGGCATACTTGTAACCCACTTCTGAGGTTGGGGTGCCTGGAAGGCGGAGTTACACTGCCCCGATGATATGAGAATTGATAATGATGGTAATGATGCTCCAGGAGAGGCCTTAAACTAAACTTAATATAATTAGGCGAATATGATATTCATGACTATTTAACTCATGCCCCAAATGGGAGTCAATGGCCAATCACGTTTCAATGATTTTTTATTTACAACCAATCACAGTCGTGTTTCGCCTAAAATTTGCCAACTGAAGAATTTACCAACATAATAAAGAAATCACCTCCTTTTTAACATTCTTAATAGGTCATAGCATTATTTTGCAGTGACTGACTCTTTAAGAAATACGGCTACCAGATTGTATATATAGTGCATGAATGTCAACACGTGGCGCATGCGGGAGTTAATATAAAAACATTTATAGCAATTGATTATACCACCAAAAAAAGAAACCACTGTTTGCACTTTCTTAAATGTATTTTTTCGCAGTAATAACATTCCAGAAAAATATAATTCTCATAGGACATCAGAAATGAATTAATATACAGTTTGATGTTTCATTTTTTCTCCACTAGAGTTCATTCTTACAATATTGCGTTCCTTTGGCAATAAATAATATGATCTGGTTGCAGTGATGAACAAAAGAAGCAGATGAAGCGTATCAATAGTTTCTCATTTGTTTTCAAACATCGCCGCTTACATTAGATATATAAATATTTTAAAACAACTATATTTAAATAATGATTTGTGGGTAATCAGCTTAATTTTATTCGTTATAGTCCTAACAAATGCCACTCTTGTTTTCCAAATTCTCTAGATAAATTCACTCCTCACTTCGTGAGTCGTGAAATCACTCGTGGCATTATATATGATGATAGCCAGATGGTGTTTGGGGACCGTTTGGGCATTAAAGTTCATCATCATCATCATAGTACATTCACGAATTTAGGCCATTTGTTGACCTGTTTCGGCCTCAAGAGAAACACCATCCAGAAGTCTTTTGAGTGGACGTCCTGGTCTTCTTCTTCCTGCGGGTTGATATCTTAACATTAGTTTGGGTATTCTGTGATCTTCCATTCGATGAACATGTTGTATCCATCTTGACTTATAATCAGAAATTTTGTTTTCTAAAGATTCCATGTGTAATTCTTCTAAGATGTCTTCATTTTTTTTGTGATCTAGTAGTGTGTATCCTGCAGTCCTCCGAAGATATCTCATTTCAGCAGATCTAAGTCTCTGTATATCCTTCTGTTTCAACGTCCATACTTCGCTACCATACAAAAGAGTTGGAAGAGCCAGTGTTTTATACACTTTCAGTCTTGAATGCTTTTGGACTAACTGTGGCTTGAAGATAGAATTTATTAACCCTAAAATTCTTAAAAATTTAGATATTTTTGCATTTACATCCTTTTCTTCTTCATATGAGATATTGCATCCTAGATATGTAAAATTATTCACCTGCTCCAAAATTTTATTGTCCAGTACAATTTTACTTCTGACAGGATCTACACCTTGAAATGCCATAATTTTTGTTTTTTCTGTAGATATCTTTAATCCATATTCTTCTGTAATTTTGTTAAGTTCATACAGACCTTTCTGTAGATTATCTTCGGAATTTGCCATTATTATTTGGTCATCTGCAAACAATAGGGTGTTTAATTTTCTATTTTCTGATATTCTTATTCCAAATTTATATGTTTTGTTCCAGCAACATATTACTTCATTGATATAAATTGCAAAGAGTGTTGGGGATAGGGGGCAGCCTTGTCTCACACCACGATTTATAATTCCTTCTTCAGAAAATCTGTTATTTAATTTAATCTTTATGGTGTTGTCTTTGTAAATATTTTGTATGTTCTGCCGAAATAAATTTGGTATATTTCTGTCTTCCAATATATTTAAGAGTTTTGATCTCTTGACTGTGTCGAATGCTTTTTCAAAATCTATGAAAGCAAAATGTGTTTCTAAGTTGAATTCTCTTCTTTTTTCAAGCAATAGTTTAACAGAAAATGCTGAATCAATACAAGATCGTCCTTTCCTAAATCCATTTTGACATTCCATAAGGAATTTTTCACTGAAACTTTTCAATTTTCCATTTAAAATGTCTGCCGTAGCGTAGTGGTTAAGGCACTGAGCTACAAGCCGGAGGGTCGAGGGTTCAAGTCCCGTTGGGGTCAGGATTTTTAAACTGACCCAAACCCTCTGGCGGCACTATGGCCCTGGGGTCGACTCAGCCTCTAACGAAAATGAGTAACCAGACGCTTGTTCTGGGGTAAAGGCGGCCGTCACGCAGGGCTGACAACCCGGCTGACATAAAAAGTGCCGATTGTCTAGAAAAGGTGGGAGCCTTAACCTCCTACTACCCCAAGGGCCTCCGGGTCTGTTGTGGGTTCACTTTACTTAGTGACGTGTGTATAACCTCTCCTACCCAATTCTCATCCTCACCTTCTCGTGGTACAACCCGTTTTCACAAACGAGGCTCTGAGGACCGAGTCACGGCGGTATAACCGTTCCATCAGGTACTGAGTAAATGCGGTATCCTAATGTCTGTCCAGAGACTAAAAGGTAGCAGCCCTACCACTGGACTACTTAGCGTCGGGCCAGTAACCTGTCCTAAGGAACTTCAAAACTACTTTCAAGTCTCAACACGAAAAAAGCCAGAAGGCATTAAAGTTGCCTGACATTTATCTTACAGGTGAGAAACCCCCCCCCCCCAAAAAAAAACCTCACCCAGAAAGCTTGTCCCGACTGGGGATCGAACCCGGGCCTGCTGAGTGACAAAATCCACAATTGAAGTTTGAACTCTATAAAGAAAGCAAATGAAGGCAAAACAACTTTTTCAATCCAAATAATATATATAATTAATCATAACGATGTATGGGTCATATTTAAACATTTTAGAATTTTCATAAGAACCTCGATAACAGAGTTAAATAATACATATTATTATACATGCTTAATATTTGCAGGACTTTGATCTTATACATTCATAGCTCCGTGTTTTCTTTTTAAAGATAGAGGCGCCGTTATTCATCTTATTTCTTTCTCTGAGTTCACAATGGGAGATGACATTTCTTCGACTTTTAACACAGAGTCTTGTGATGGGTCATGGGATTTAAATGAAAATAGCTATACGTGGAAATTGCCATTTCACTCCATTGGATTCGGACTTTGTCAGCGGGGGGCTTGTTCTAAGTGCTATGAAGTAGTTGAATAGAGCGGCTAATTTTGAAAAGTGGTAAAGCATTTTCAATTCCCTTTTTTTCCTTGAACTGCCATGACCGAGAGTACAAAAGTCGCTCTTTCTGTTATTCATGTCCGTTTAGACAACAATGCCACTACAAGTTCATCAAAACCTTTTACCAGATTCATAGCTCTATAAAAGAGAGCAACACTTCATTATTTTTACATGGAATATACGTGTACACTGTGGCTTCCTTCCTTTTACACTGCTGCCAGTCTTTATAGGCAAGATTTCACTTTCTGCAATAATGTTTTTAAATCTTTCTCTTCTCAATCATAGTTTAACCTCTCACCTTATACAGTCCGCAGACGAAGTGTATGAAAGCAGTAGGTATTTCATACTCAGCACATTATATCATGAAGGATTGTACTATAACTTACCTTCATTTAGACGCTGAGCGGGCGTGTTAGTTCCGAGTCTGAAGGACACACTTCAAAATATTTTAATCATCACCCTTACCTCACAGTGATCTACGAAACATTAAAATATAAAGCAACTAAACTGAATAAGAAGAAAAAAATTAATTACCGCAAAACACAAAATATAAAACAAAATTGAATAAGTCTGAAATAAACTACAGATGTGAGTGACATCATGGATTATTCCTATATTCTCAGGTAGTAAGCCATTGTATCGCTTGCAATTCCTCGTGCCCCCCCTACGTCCCTTGCTATCATTCTTCTCGTCTGTGGACTATAGGTGATTTTACATACCACACACCGCCAGGGCCTTACAGTGGCACGACCTGTCGGAGACGGATTTTAAATTTTGGACCTCCTCCATAGCGCGACAGGCCTAGAAGGCCTTTGGCCTACCAGCCGGCTGCTGGCCTCACATCTACATGTGTTAATCACAGAGATAGAAGACTATCATCCTGCAAATGTTGAGGTGACATGTGGTCAAAATGTCGGTCCTCTCAGCCTTCATATAGATTGTAGCTACCAAAATTTCTCACGATGTTGGGTGGGGACCGATCCCATGAAAAAAATTTCCCCCACAAAGACTGGAACTAGCTCAAGTCCTGTGGATCTGCGCCAAGGCATTTTGCCTTAACACTCGGCTACGGCACGGGACAAACTTTGGATCACACACATGATATTTTTGGCTGCACAAGGACAAGGAGAGCCTCCCCAAATGAGTGATCAGGTACCCAGGGCCTCCTCCGAGACAACACAACATTAAAGAGCACCATCCACACTAACACACACACACACGTTCATAATAAACATGGCGAATATTATAATGATGATTATGATGGCCAGATGATGTTCGAAGCCTTAAAGTTTCCAGACATTTGTCTTACAGGTGAGGAAAACCCTCGAATAAAACGGTCACCTAGAAAAGTTATCCCGACCGGAGATCGAACCCGGGCTCGCTGCGTATGCGGCAGCTATGTTATCCCGAGACCTTTTTAACACCTGAGATTAAAATATACTGTATGTTATGCCACAAGAACATTTCTCCTGCCCTCCCCCTCCCTCTGTTGTACCTATACATCAAACATCTCACTGTACTCGCATAGCCTACCTTGATTCGGCTGCCACTCTCTAGAATTATTTACCCCCATCTTATACCAACACCTGCGAAACTTAAAACCAATTAAAACAAGCTTCCCAAGCAATTTATCAAACCAACTCCATGGTGCAACAGGTCTACAAGGCCCTTGGCCTATCAGCTGCCTGCTGGCCTCACACTTACATGTTAATAACAGAAGTGAACATTCATCCAGTTACTTTAAAGACGACATGATCAGCATGTCGGATCCCCCAGCCGTTATAGCTGCTTTTCTTAATCTACTTATTGTAACTACGAGGGCGGATCGGAAAGTAACGCACAATAATTTTTTTCTGCCTTGGTATTGCAGCTAGAATGTTGAAATTTCACAGAGATATAGTTTGAAGTTTTCAATACAGATGGTATTTTTTTCTCAGGTGCACCTCTTGCGAGAGAAGCTTAAACTATGCAACAAAGATGGCGCGCATGCTACAGTCGTCCACCTGTGAGGAACAGAGAAGTGTTGTTCGAATTTTGTGGGCCAAAGGGCATAAACCCAGTGAAATTCACAGGGACATGCGTGGCGTGTATGGGGATGATTGTATGGACCGTAGCAATGTCTCCAGGTGGTGCACATTCTTCCAAGAGGGACGCGTGAACCTTAGTGATTCGCCACGCTCCGGCCGGCCGACAACAGCAGCAATCCCGCAGAATGTCAGAGGCATTGAGGCGGCAATTCTGAACGACCGGCGTGTGCAGCTGCGAGCCTTATCGCAGAAGTTCAACATTTCCTATGGTGCGGTGTACGGTATTGTTCAAGAAAATTTGAAATTCCGTAAAGTTAGTGCTCGCTGGGTGCCTAAGAACCTGACAGACGACCACAAGGGCCAGCGAATGATGACAAGCTTGGACCACTTAACGCGGTACACCGCACAAGGACATGATTTTCTGGAAGGAATCGTCACAGGTGATGAGTCGTGGGCGTACCACTACACGCCCGAAACAAAGCAGGCATCAATGGAGTGGAAACATGCTGGTTCCCCAGTAAAGAAAAAATTCAAAGTGACTCAATCTGCCAGGAAAGTGCTTGTGACAGTGTTCTGGGATATGCATGGTGTTTTATTGGTGGACTTTGCTGAACACGGGACCACTGTGAATGCTGCGGCCTACATTAAAACTTTGGTGAAGTTGCGTCGTGCCATTCGTGGCAAACTTCACAACATTAACGTTAAACTTCTTCATGACAATGCTCGCCCCCATGTTGCTGCTGTCGTTCGTCAGAAAATCGCCGAATTTGGTTGGGAGGTGCTCCAGCATCCACCATACAGTCCAGATCTTGCACCATCGGACTTTCATCTGTTTGGTCCCATGAAGAAATTCCTGGCCGGCAAACGCTTTGAGACAGATGTGGAAGTGAAATCAGCAGTGCGCAGATGGCTACACTCCAACCAAACGGACTTCTACGAACAGGGCATATTGAAACTGGTAACACGATGGGAAAAATGTGTTGAGAAAGTTGGTGACTATGTCGAAAAGTAGGTAAAAGATGTAAGTTCATTTGTGATTTTTTTCCTTTTTTTTACTATTAAACTTTTTAAAAAAATTATTGTGCGTTACTTTCCGATCCGCCCTCGTATCTCCTCGCGATACTGGATGGACACCAGTCCCATACTGACCGATAGTCCATCAGAAACTTTCTTTCTCCATGGTGACCCATAGCGTTACACAACCACTCAGATATGGTGCAGGAGAATGTTTTCTTCGACAATATACTGTAAAGTGTGTGTATGAAGAAAGTCATATTCTAATATATTTCTTATTCAAACATTATCATACCTAAGCTTACGACTGATAGCTCATATGATGCACTCGAAAATAATTTGCTTTATAAGACATTGCATTACTGTTCCTCCAAGTTGGCGTCGTCTATAATACGACCAACAGTTCGCGACTAAACGGTAAATACACTGATTACGCACACGTTTTAAAAATCTGCTTGGCGCAATAGGCCTAGAAGGTGTTTGACCTACCAGCATGCTGCAGCGCTCATATTCATATGTATTAATAACAGAGGTGGAGATCATTTAGCCATTATATGGGTCATATGTAGTTTAGCAGTTCGGGTCTCCCAGCATTTATAGCTGGTTTTCTCATCCTGGAGCCACTACTTATTGTAGCTATCTAAATTCGTCATGATACTGTATGTGTACCGGTCCCATAGTGGCCTAAATTCCATTTCTTCTCCCATGTGGATTCAAACTAGAACAAGTGCCAAAGCTCAGTGCCAAGGTATGATGCCTTAAACCGCCCAGCTATGGCGCGGGATGCTTATAATATATATGACATGAAAAGAAAAATTATTGCCTGAACCGGTATTTAAACCCGAGGCCTCTAACTCTATACTTTTGCACGATACCGTCTTCGCTATCCAGGCATTCCAGTAAAAATATGAATTTCCCTTTATTTATATATAATTTTCTTTCATAAGAGACAGAGAGATATAGATCGCGATGCCGTCTTATGGCTTCTAAAACAATAAAGCATTTTTAATGAGAATATTTTACTTTATAGCAGTAATGCTAAAGTATCGCTAAACATATAGAGTTAGAGGTTCAGGGTTCAAATCCCAGTTCAGGTATTCATTTTTATTTTCATGTCATATTTGGCTTTTGTTACTAAATGTCAAAATTTAATTATAACGCCGTTATACTTTTTTATGTCAACATGTATTTGTCAATTGATTGAAATAGGCCAATTCGTATTCATTCGGCGGAGTAATACATTATTGCACTCTGAAAGTCAATCCATTGTAGGTAGTCAAATTATTTCAATGTTAGATGCGAATTTGCTGTTGCAGCGTTTATTCTGCAGTAAGTGCGAAACTGCGTGCTCTCGTTCCGCGCATTGGTTACACATAATGCCATTTGACTACGAGGGTTGTAGGAGGGTTGGAACAGAACTCATACCCCCTATAGCGAAGACCTATGTAATGTCTTTCTTCTGCGCAGCTGAAATCTATGAAAATAAGTGTTGCCATGGTAACGACAACCGATATAAATTCCATCAAAACTTGTTCAATGGTCTGTTAGAGAAAATGTCTGTATCAACTCTAGCACACGCCATATTTCTTTTTGGCGGGTCACGTGTTACATCACACATATTGGTTTCTTGAGTCGTAAAATGCGACATGCTGGCTTTATCCCACCCTCTACACGCTATAACGCGTTATGTTTATCCCCTTACTGAACATCAATGCATCATGTCAATATAAATAAGTATTCCATAATACAATTATTTATATACCGATTTTCAATGTGTACACATCTTTCTGTGCCTAAAGTTTTAATTTCCTTCTCCACTCGTCCCTATCCTTCTACTCCATGACCTCCAGTCCTATTTTTTCATTCCAGTTCTTATTTATTGCACCCATGAGTTTTGATGTCTTCCTTTCTTTCTTCTTCCAGGTGGACACCATTCTAATGTTTTTTCTGGGTAACATTTCTTCTTGCATTCGTCGTACATACCCGTACCAATTTAAGTGTTTATACCTTATATAATCTACTATTGAATATTTAATATCCATTTTTTCTCGTATGACTTTATTCCTTATTTTTTCCCCACTTTTGAACATCTTGCTCCTCTCCTCAAGAAATCCATTTCCATCGACATATGTTTTCGTTCTAAGTTTTTGTTGAATTACCATACTTCATATACTTCATATGTGACACTTCTTCTCACTATTGAATTATATAGCCTACTTGTAGCTTATTTTTCGTGGTTATAGTTTGTCTGTTCCATAGGACACTATTTATCATTGTTGTTATTGCTCTATTTTTATTTATTCTCTTCTTAATGCCATTTTTTGTTTATTCTCTTTATCTATTTTTACCCCAATTACTCAAATTCTTAACATCCTCTAATATACGCCTTGCGATTTTGTAATATTAAATCTCCGGTTTCTGCTCCGCATCCCATATAAATTGTTTTTTTTTTCTAAATTTCCACAATTATCGTATTCGTCCAATAATTTTCTGAACATAAACTCCATGTCTTCATATTCTTGCGCAATTATTATCTGGTCATCCGCAAATAACAGCGTATATATTGTATCTGTTGATCCATCTCCAATTGGCACTCTCATTCCTGAACATTGTTGTTCCAATTTGACTAATGCAGTTCGGTTACTTATTTTATGCTAGGTCTCATTTTAGGACTTTACGATTTTACAAAAAGGCAGAAAATGGAAGATTGTAATATTTATAAAAGCGGACTCAGTTTTCGCCAACATACGAATGAACCATGGAACATTAATTAATAACAGCTTTGAAAACACAAGCTCTTAAAGGTATGTATTGCAGGGACTCTTGTCATCTAAACTTCTCTCAAAAAATGTTAGAATAAACATGTATAAAGGGCAATTCTTAAAGTTATATCCAGATATATTGATACAAAAACATGGTATCTTATTCTGATAAGGGAAGTCCGGGCAAAGCGAAAAGCTCAGACAAAAATAAAAATGCTTAGTATTTAAAAAAATACAATAGATATCTCCATAGTCTCAAAAGGTCACAAGGGCATTTCTTCTGCTTCCGGAAAAAGGATGTGCTCATTTGAGAAGTATTTGTTTTTTATGTGACAAGACATTTTATATTATATTGATACAAACATTGTCTTATTTTAGTAGGCCTCACTCACACTCACTCACTCACTCACTGACACTATCAAACCCGTTCATGGCCGCGCGGTCATAAGCTCTCCATACATCCATATCCTGAGCCAATGCTTTCCAATCATTCCCTGTATAATCTATTTCTCTCAAATCATAGTTAATGTTATTCTCCCACCTCATTCTTGGTCTACCAAATGGGCGTTTTCCCTCTGGCTTTCCTACAAGAAGCTTCCATGCAAGTCTTTCATTCCCCATACGTGCAACATGTCCTGCCCATCGCAGTCTACGAGACATAACTGTTCTTATTATATCTGGCTTTCTATAAAGACCATGTAGTTCATTGTTATGTAGTCTTCTCCATTCACCTGTCTGTTCATCTCTCTTTGGTCCAAAAATTTTCCTAAGTACTTTATTCTCAGATACTTTTAATCTCCTTTCCTCCCTTAAAGTAAGAGTCCATGTTTCGCACCCATATAATATAACTGGTAGAATAATAGTCTTATATATTTTCAGTTTAACGTTTTTTGAAAGGAGTTGGGACATCAAGAGTCTCTGCAATGCATAATAGCACGTATTTCCAGAATTGAGCCTATGTTTAATTTCTTTGTGCATCTCATTCCTATCTGTGATTGTTGTTCCTAGGTACTTGAATTCAGCCATTTCCTCAAAATTTCCCTCATTTGTCATTAGCTGTCCATTTCCATTATATAATGAATTTCTACGTGTGACCATATATTTAGTTTGATTGATATTAACTTCCAGTCCTAATTTCTTAGTGTTAATCAATAGTGTGTGCGTGTTGTCCTTTAATATCTCCTCGCTATCGGCCAATAGTACTACATTATCAGCATAAACTAACAGTTTATTAATACCATTGAGTTATAAGCCTTCCCCATTCTCTAAAGATTTAATGGCATGCTCTAGTACAAAATTAAATAGTAGAGGAGATAGTGCATCTCCTTGCTTCAACCCATTCTGGATTTCAAAAGTGTCCGAAAACTGTTTGCCTACACGCACCCTAGTCTTTGTGCCATTTAGACACATTGGTATAAGTCTAACTAACTTTTTAGGAATTCCGAACTCCAGCAGGATACTATATAACTTCTCACTCTTAATTGAATCATATGCTTTTTTGAAGTCTACATATAGTTAATGTACAGTACCATTATATTCCCATTTCTTTTCTAAAATCTATCTTATACTATAAATCTGATTTTTTGTAGATCTGTTTCTTCTAAATGCACATTGATGATCTCCTAGAATGTCATCAATATAGGGAGTAAGTCCGCTTACTAATATATTTGTAAGAATTTTGTACGAAGTTGAAAGTAATGAGATGCCCTGTAGTTGTTGCAATGAGTTTTAGCTACTTTCTTATAAATTGGTACGATAATTGATTCCTTCCATTCATCTGGAAGAGCTTCTTTTTCCCAAATCATACTAAGCTACCAGCGTATCTTGTCCCTGATTTTATCAGTTCTGCTGGGATCTCATCTGAACCTGATGCTTTATACATCTTCAAATTTTTCAATCGCCATTTCAACCTCTAATGCATTTGGTTCTGCGACTAGCATTTCTGCTGTCTGTAAATTATCCTCCTCAATGTCCTGTTCTGTATGTACATTTAATAGCTGATTAAAGTAACTTTTCTATCTATTTAATATACGTCTGGAATCTGCAATCATATCACCGTTTCATCCCGAATTATGTTTGTTCCAGCCTGAAACCCTTTCTTCTCTATACTAATTTCTGATATAATTCTCTAATGTTCATATTTTTTGCAATCATTTCAAGATCATTAATCTTCTCTCTCAAATATTCCCTCTTTTTACTCTTTAATAACTTGGTGGTTTCCCGTCTAATACTATCCAATTGCTCTAAATTTACCTCTTTTGGCTCATGTAACCATTTAATTTTTGCTAGCTTTCTTTTCGTTACAATGTCGGCAAATTCCTCATCAAACCATTTCTTGTTTTGCCTCTTTTTTAAACAACCAATGCTTTCTGATGCTGACAATTTAATAGTATCTCTTATAGCCTCCCATTATTTATTTATATCAGTTTCTTCTTCGTTTGCCACATTTTCGTCTGAAGATTCCATTACTTCAAATCTATTAGCAATTTTGATTTGGTATCCTTGCTGCATTTCATCATTTTTCAAGTTTTTTAATTCAAATTTTACAGAATCATCTTTAGCTTTTGTTCCTCTCACTAGCGATAATCGTGTCTGATTTTCACTCTGACCAGATGATGATCTGAATTGCAGTCTGTCCCTCTAACTGATCTAACATCGATGATGCTACTGTGCCAGCGTTTATCCACTAATACATGATCTATCTGGTTCCGAGTTTCTCCATCTGGGGACGTCCAGATGTATTTATGAATATACTTATGATGAAATGTTGTGGTCTTAACAATGGGATTCTTCGATGTGGCAGATGTGACTAATCTAATCCCGTTGTCGTTACTATCTTCATGATGACTGAATTTGCCTATTGTTGGTTTGAATATATCTTCCCGCCCCACTTTTGCATTAAAATCCCCTAAGACAATTTTCATATGATACCGTGAAAGGCTATCAAGTAAGCATTTCTAATTCTTCATAGAACTCACCCTTGATCTTGTCATCTTTATCTTCTGTAGGGGCATGTACATTTACAATTATAAAAACATGTTGTTTACCCTTTAGAATTATGTATGACATCCTATCACTAATAAACTTAATATCTCGGATAGCGAATAGGATCCTCCTCCAGACTAAAAAAACCCGTTCCAAATGCAGGTCTTTCTGCACCCCCGTAGTATAATGCAAAGCTTCCTGATTCCTGACTACCTTCTTCTGGCCACCTAACTTCCTGTAAAGCGACTATATCCAAGGGCGATTTATCCAATTCCCGCGTTAATATCTCTAGTGCCCCGCTATTGTATAAAGTCCTAACATTCCATGTTCCTAGGAACATGTCCCTGTGTTTGAGCCTTTGGCATGGGTTCCCTGAAGTAGTCCCCGCCCGGAGAACCGAATGGGGGACTATTTGATCTCCGGAAAATTTTACCCCAGTTGAACCCATGTCCGCATTTCTTGACGGTTGTATTTTTACGGTGAAAGATCGTCACTCTTTCGACCAAGGTACTTTTTTCGTCTGGCTTATCACCCTCGACCAGTCCGGCATGGGTAACCCATCGGTACACCGATACTATAGCCTTGGATAACTCAATTTTGAAATTTTGGATTTAGACCGGATTTTTTGCTTTATAAATCCCGGACACACCCTCTAGATGGTATTTTTGCAGTTTTTTGGATTTTCAAAAATTTGACTTTTATGGAAAAAAACCTGGGGCACGCCGTAGCGTAGTGGTTAAGGCACTGAGCTACAAGCCAGAGGGTCGAGGGTTCAAGTCCCGTTGGGGTCAGGATTTTTAAACTGTCCCAAACCCTGTGGCGGCACTATGGCCCTGAGGTCGACTCAGCCTCTAACGTAAATGAGTACCAGACGCTTGTTCTGGGGGTAAAGGCGGCCGTCACGCAGGGCTGACAACCCGGCTGACATAAAGTGCCGATTGTCTAGAAAAAGTGGGAGCCCTAACCTCCTACTACCCCAAGGGCCTCCGGGTCTGTTGTGGGATCACTTTACTTGGCACTATGGCCCTGGGGTCGACTCAGCCTCTAATGGAAATGAGTACCAGACGCTTGTTCTGGGGTAAAGGCGGCCGTCACGCAGGGCTGACAACCCGGCTGACATAAAGTGCCGATTGTCTAGAAAAAGTGGGAGCCTTAACCTCCTACTACCCCAAGGGCCTCCGGGCCTGTTGTGGGATTACTTTACTTTACTGGAAAAAAACCAAATTATAGCCTTCGAAAACTCAATTTAAAATTTTGGATTAAGACGGAATTTTTCGCATTATAAGTCCCGGACACACTCTTAGATAGTACTTTTGCAGTTTTTAAAATTTCGAAAATTTTGACACTTCTGCAAAAACACCAAGGCTGTAGCCTAGAAAACTCAATTTTGAAATTTAAGATTTGGACCGGATTTGCATTATGAATCCCGGACACACCCTCTAGATAGTATTTTTGCAGTTTTTGAAATTTCGAAAATGTTGGCATTTTTTGCAAAAACAGACTTTAGCCTTGGAAAACTCAATTGTGAAATTTTGGATTTATACCGGATCTTTTGCATTATACATTCCGGACAAACCCTCTAGATAGTAGTTTTACAGTTTTTGAAATTTCGAAAATTTTGACTTTTTTGGAAAAACACGAAGACTATAGCCTTGGAAAACTCAATTTTGAAATTTTGGATTTAGACCACATTTCATCATCATCATCATCATCATCTATGAACAAATTCGTTTTAGGCCATGTGGCCTGTACGGTAAACCTAGCGAAGATGATCTTGATCTTTCCACCGATATTTTGGTCTTCCTTGGTCCCTATGTCCAGTTGGGGTATATTGGAATGCCAATTTTGGAAGTCTATTTCTTGCCATTCTCCTCAGATGATTTTTCCATTCTTGTTGGTATCTTTGTATATCTTCATTTAAACTTGTTAGCGTAGTGGTTAAGGCACTGAGCTACAAGCCGGAGGGTCGAGGGTTCAAGTCCCGTTGGGGGTCAGGATTTTTAAACTGACCCAAACCCTCTGGCGGCACTATGGCCCTGGGGTCGACTCAGCCTCTAACGGAAATGAGTACCAGACGCTTGTTCTGGGGGTAAAGGCGGCCGTCACGCAGGGCTGGCAACCCGGCTGACATAAGTGCCGATTGTCTAGAAAAAGTGGGAGCCTTAACCTCCTACTACCCCAAGGGCCTCCGGGCCTGTTGTGGGATCACTTTACTTTTTACTCCAAGTTTTCCTCTGATAATAGTGTTCCTTTGGTGATCAAGTCTATTAACTTCTAACAATGATCGTAAGAAGCGCATTTGGCTTACTTGAAGTGTATGAGAGTTTCTTTTAGTTAAAATCCAAAGTTCACTTCCAATCACCACATTTCTTGCATTATAAATCCCGGACACACCTGTAGATAGTATTTTTGCAGTTTTTGAAATTTCGAAAATTTTGACTTTTTTAGAAAAACACCAAGACTATAGCATTGGAAAACTCAAATTTGAAATTTTGGATTTAGACCGGAATTTTTGCATTATAACTCACGGACACACCCTCCATATTGTATTTTTGCAGTTATTGAAATTTCGAAATTGTTGATATTTTTGTAAAAACACCAATTTTGAAATTGGTTTTGGAAAAACACCAAGACTATAGACTTGGAAAACTCAATTTTGAAATTTTGGATTTAGACCGGATTTTTTGCATTATAAGTCTCGGTATCACCCTGTAGATAGTATTTTTGCAGTTTTTGAAATTTCGAAAATTTTGACATTTTTTTGGAAAAAACACCAAGCCTACAGCCTAGGAAAACTCAATCATGAAAATTTTGGATTTAGACAGGATTTTTTGCAATATAAATCCCGGACACACCCTCTAGATAGTATTTTTGCAGTTTTTGAAATTTCGAAAATTTTGACATTTTTTTGGAAAAACACCAAGCCTACAGCCTAGGAAAACTCAATTATGAAAATTTTGGATTTAGACCGGATTTTTTGCATTATAAATACCGAACACACCATCTAGATAGCATTTTTGCAGGTTTTCAAATTTCAAAATTTTGACATTGTTTGGAAAAACACGAAAGCTATAGCCTTGGAAAAGTCAATTTTGAAATTTTGGATCTAGATCGGATTTTTTGCATTATAAATCCCGGACACACCTTTTAGATAGTATTTTTGCTGTTTATGAAATTTTGAAAATTTTGATTTTTTTTTTTTTTGGAAAACACCTAGACTATAGCTTTGGAAAGTACAGTTTTGAAATTTTGGATTTAGACCGGTTTTTTTTTGCATTTTAAATCCCGGACACACCCTCTATATAGTACTTAAGTTGTTTTTGAAATTTCGAAAATTTTGACATTATTTGGAGAAACGCCCAACTAAAACCTTCGAAAACTCAATTTTGAAATTTTGGATTCAGACGGGATTTTTCGCAGTATAAATCCTACTCCAGTAGTCTCGAAAATTTTGACATTTATTAGAAAAACGCCAAGTGTGTAGACTTGGAAAACTCAAATTTGAAATTTTGGATTTTAGTCTGGATTTTTGCATTATAAATCCCTGACAACCTCTAGAAAGTATTTTTGCAGTTTTTCAAATTTCGAAAATTTTGTCATTTATTGGAAAAACGCCAAGACTATAGCCTTGAAAAACTGAATTTTGAAATTTTGTATTTAGACCAGATTTGTTGCATTATGAATCCCGGTTACACTCTCAAGATAGTATTTTTGCAGTTTTTGGAATTTCGAAAATTTTGACTTTTTTTTGGAAAAACAGCAAATTATAGCCTTCGTAAACTCAATTTTGGATTTAGACGGGATTTTTCGCATTATAAATCCCGGACGCGCCCTCTAGATTGTATTTTTGCAGTTTTTGAAAATTTGAAAACTTGGACATTTTTTTTGGAAAAACCTCAAGACTTGGAAAACTCAATTTTAGAAATTTTGGATTTAGACCGGAATTTCTGCATTATAGATTCCGGATTCAACCTCTAGATAGTATTTTTGCCTAAAATTTTTGAAATTTGGAAAATTTTGACATTTTTTGGAAAAACACTACGACTATAACCTTGGAAAACTCAATTTTGAAGTCTTGGATTTAGACTGGTCCCGCACCGTAGCCGAGCTGTTAAGGTAGGAAGCCTTGGCGCAGAGCTACGGGACTTGCGCTGGTTCGAGTCTCCATGGGGGAAGAAATTTTCTCATGGTATTTCGGCCAGTATGGGACCGGTGCCCACCCAGCATCGTGAGGCAATTGGGTAGCTACAATAAGTAGCGGCTCCAGGTTGCGGAACCAGCTATAACGGCTGGGGGACTCGACATGCTAACCACATGTCACCCCTTCACTGGCTGTTGATCATCTACCTCTGTAATTGACACATGTGGATGTGAAGGGCCACCAGCCGGCTGGTAAAAGGGCAACCGTTGAAAAGTGGAAAGACCCTCAAACGGAATCGGGATTTAGACTGAATTTTTTGCATTTAAATCCCGGACGCTCTATAGATAATTATTTGCAGTTTCTGAAATATCGAATGTTTTGAATTTTTTTGGAAAAGTACCAAGCCTATTGCCTAGGATAACTCAATTTTCATATTTTGGATTTAGACCGGATTTTTTGCATTGTAAATCCCGGATTCAGCCTATAGATAGTATTTTTGCTTAATTTTTTTGAAATTTCGAAAATTTTGACTTTTTTTGGAAAAACACCACGACTATTGCCTAGGAAAACACAATTTTGAAAATTTTGGATTTAGACAGGATTTTTTGCAATATAAATGCCGGACACACCCTCTAAATAGTATTTTTGCAGTTTTCGACATTTCGAAAATTTTGACATTTTTTGGAAAAACACCAAGACTATAGCCTAGGAAAACTCAATTTTGTAATTTTGGATTTAGACCGGATTTTTTACTTTATAAATCCCGGACACACTCTCTAGATAGTATTTTATTTGCACTTTTTGAAATTGTGATATTTTTTGGAAAAACACCAAGAATATAGACTAGGAAAACTCTATTTTGAAATTTTATATTTAGACCGGATTTTTTGAATTATAAATCCCGGACACAGCCTCTAGATAGTATTTTTGCAGTTTTTGAAATTTCGAAAATTTTGACATTTTTTGCAAAAACAGACTTTAGCCTTGGAAAATTCAATTGTGAAATTTTGATTTAGACCTGATTGTTTGCATTATAAATCCCCGACACACCCTCTAGATAGTATTTTTGCAGTTTTTGAAGTTTCTTAAATTCTTATATTTTTTATAATAAAAGCAAGACTATAGCCTTGGAAAACTCGATTCTGAAATTTGGGATTGAGACCGGATTTTTTGCATTATAAATCCCGGACATATCCTGTAGATAGTATTTTTGCAGTTTTTGAAATTTCGAAAAAAACACCAAGACTTATAGCCTTGAAAAACTCGATTCTGAAATTTCGGATTTAGACCGGATTTATTGCTTTATAAATCCCGGACACATCCTCTGGATAGTATTTTTGCAGTTCTTGAAATTTCGAAAATTTTGACATTTTTTTGGAAAAGCACCAAGACTATAGCCTAGGAAAACTCAATTTTGAAATTTTGGATTTAGACCGGATTTTTTGCATTATAAATCCCGGACACACCTTCTACACAGTGTTTTCGCAGTTTTTAAAATTTTTAAAATGTTTAACTCTTTCCTAAAAACAGCTAATAATAGCCTTGGAAAACTCCTTTTTGAACTTCTGGATTTAGAACGGATGTTTTGCATTATAAATCACGGACACGCCCCTACATAGTATTTTTGCAGTATTTGAAATTTCGAAAATTTTGATATTTTTTGGAAAAACACCAAGCCTATAGCCTTGGAAAACTCTATTTTTAAATTCAGGATTTAGACCGGATATTTTGCATTATGAATCCCGGACACACCCTCTAGATGGAATTTTTCAGTCTTTGAAATTTCGAAAATTTTGACAATTTTTTGGAAAAACGCTAAGACTATAGACTTGGAAAACTCCATTTTGAAATTCTGTTTTATACCTCATTTTTGCATTATAAATCCCGGACACACTCTCTAGATAGTATTTTTGCAGTTTTTGAAATCTCTTAAATTTTTATTTTTTTGGAATAAAACCAAGACTATAGCCTTGGAAAAATTCATTCAAAATTTTCGATTGAGACCGGATTTTTTGCATTATAAATCCTGAACACACCCTCTAGATTTATTTTTGCAGTTTTTGAAATTTCGAAAAAACACCAAGACTATAGCCTTGAAGTACTCGATTTGGAAATTTTGGATTTAGACCGGATTTTTTGCATTAAAAATCCCGGACACACCCTCTAGATAGTATTTTTGCAGTTTTTGAAATTTCGAAAAATTTGACATTTTTTGGAAAAACACCAAGACTATACCCTCGGAAAACTCAATTTTGAAATTTTGGAAATAGACCGCATTTTTTGCATTATAAATCCCGGACACATCCTCTAGATTGTATTTTTGCAGTTTTTGAAATTTCGAGAATTTTGACATTTTTTGGAAAAACACCAAGATTATAGCCTTGGAAAACTTAATTTTGAAATTTTGCAAATATACCGGATTTTTGCATTATAAATCCCGGACACACCCTCTAGATAGTATTCTTGCAGTTTTTGAAATTTCGAAAATTTTGACAGTTTTTGGAAAAACGAGATGACTATAGCCTTGGAAAACTAAATTTCGAAATTTTGGATTTAGACCGAATTTTTCATTCTAAATCCCGGACACACCCTGTACATATTATTTTTGCAGTTTTTGAAATTTCGAAAATTTTTACCTTTTTTGTAAAAACACCAAGACTATAGACTTCGAAAACTCAATTTTGAAATTTTGGATGTAGACAGGATTTTTTTTCATTATAAATCGCGGACACACCCTCTAGATAGAATTATTGCAGTTTTTGAAATTTCGAAGATTTTAACATTTTTTGGAAAAACACGAAATCTTCGAAAACTCGATTCTGAAATTTTGGATTTAGACCGGATTTTTTGCATTATAAATCCCGGACACTCCCTCTAGATAGTATTTTTGCTATTTTTGAACTGTAAACAAATTTCAAATATTTTGGAAAAACGCCAAGATTATAGAATTGGGAAACTCAATTTTTAAATTTTGGATATAGACGAGATTTTTTTGCATTATAAATCCCGGACACACCTTTTACATAGTATATTTTAAGTTTTTGAAATTGCGAAAATTGTTACCTTTTTTCAAAAAACGCCAAAGTATATCCTTTGGAAACTCCATTTTGAAATGTTGGATTTAGACCGGATTTTTTACATTATATATGCCGGACACACTCACTACATAGTACTTTTTGAGTTTTTGAAATATCGAAATTTTGACATTTTTTGGAAAAAACGCCAAGACTATAGCCTTAAAAACTCAATTTTGAAATTTTGGTTCAGACGGGATTTCTTGCTTTAAAAATCCACGAAACATCCTCTACATATTTTTGCCGTTTTTGAAATTTTGAAAATGTTTACCTTTTTTCTAAAAACACCAAGACTATAGGCTTGGAAAACTCAATTTTGAAATTTTGAATTTAGACCGGATTTTTTGCATTATAAATCCCGGACACATCCTCTAGATAGTATTTTTACAGTTTTTGAAATTTCGAATATTTTGAATTTTTTGGAAAAACGCCTAGACTATAGCCTTTGAAAACTCCATTTGGAATTTCTGGAGTTAGACCGTATTTTTTGCATTACAAATCCCGGACACACCCTCTAGATAGTGCTTCTGCAGTTTTTTAAATTAAGAAAATGTTGACTTTTTTGGTAAAACACCAAGACTATAGCCTTGGAAAACTCAATTCTGAAATTTTGGGTTTAGACCAGATTTCTTGCATTATAAATCCCGGACACAGCCTCTACATAGTATTTTTGCAGTTATAGAAATTTCGATAATTTTGACATTTTTTGGAAAAAACGCCAAGACTATAGACCTAAAAAACACAATTTAAAATTTTGTATTTAGATCGGATTTTTTGCATTATATATCCCGGACACAGCCTCTAGAAATTTAGAAAATTTTGACAATTTTTGGAAAAACACCAAGACTATAACCTTGGAAAACTCAATTATTAAATTTTGGATTTACACCGGATTTCTTGCATTATAAATCCCGGACACACCCCCTACATAGTAGTTTTGCAGTTTTTGAAATTTGGAAAATGTTGACATTTTTTGGAAAATCGCCAAGGCTATAGCCTTGGAAAACTGAATTTTGAAATTTTGGATTTAGACCGGATTTTTTGCTTTATAAATCCCGGATACGCCATCACCATAGTATTTTGCAGTTTTCGAAATTTCGAAAATTTTTACGTTTTTCCTAAAAACACCAAGATTATAGCCTTGGAAAACTCAATTTTGGATTTAGACCGGATTTTTTGCATTATAAATCCCGGACACAGCCTCTATATAGTATTTTTGCAGTTTTAGAAATTTAGAAATTTTGACAATATTTGGAAAAACACCAAGACTAATTGGAAAACTCAACTTTGAAATTTTGGATTTAGACTGGATTTTTTGCATTAGAAATCCCGGACGCACCCTCTAGTTAGTATTTTTGCAGTTTTTGAAATTCCGAAAATTTTTACATTTTTTGGAAAAACACCAAGACTATATAGACTTGGGAAATTCAATTTTGAAATTTTTGATTTAGACCGGATTTTTTGCATTATAAATCCCGGATACAGCCTCTACATAGTATTTTTGCAGTTTTTGATATTTGGAAAATTTTTACATTTTTTTGAAAAAAAAAAACATAGCCTGTACCCTTGGAAAACTCGATTCTGAAATTTTGTACTTAGATCGGATTTTTTGCATTGTAAAATACTGGACATTGCCTTAGGATAGTATTTTTGCAGTTTTTGAAATTTCGAAAATTTTGACATTTTTTGGAAAAACACAAAGACTATAGCCTTGGAAAACTCAATTTCGAAATTTTGGATTTACACCGGATTTTTTGCATTATAAATCCTGGAGACACTCTCTAGATAGTATTTTTGCAGTTTTTGAAATTTTGAAAATTTTTACAATTTTTGGAATGAAACCAAGACTATAGCCTTGGAAAACTCGATTCTGAAATTTTGGATTTTGACCGGATTTTTTGCATTATACATCCCGGACACACCCTCTAGATAGTATTTTTGCAGATTTTGAAATTTCGAAAATTTGACATTTTTATACGAAACCCCAAGAATTGAAAAAGTCGATTCTGAAATTTTGTACTTAGACCGGATATTTTGCATTATAAAATACCGGACACAGCCTCAGGATAGTATTTTTGCAGTTTTTGAAATTTCGAGAATTTTGACATTTTTTGGAAAAACACCGAGCCTATACCCTTGGAAAACTCGATTCTGAAATTTTGGATTTAGACCGGATTTTTTGCATTATAAATCCCGGAGACACCCTCTAGATTGTATTTTTGCAGCTTTTGAAATTTCGAAAATTATGACATTTTGTGGAAAAACACAAAGACTATAGCCTCGGAAAACTCAATTTTGAAATTTTGGATTAAGACTGGATTTTTTATCATTATAAATCCCGGACACAGCCTCTACATTGTATTTTTGCTGTTTTTGAAGTTTCGAGAATTTTGACATTTTTTGGAACAACACCAAGCCTATACCCTTCGAAAACTCGATTCTGAAATTTTGGATTTAGACCGGATTTTTTGCATTATAAATCGCGGAGACACTCTCTAGAGAGTATTTTTGCAGTTTTTGAAACATTGAAATTTTTTACAATTTTTGGAATAAAACCAAGCCTTGGAAAACTCGATTCTGAAATTTTGGATTTAGACCGGATTTTTTGCAGTAAACATCCCGGACACAACCTCTAGAAAGTATTTTTGCAGTTTTTGAAGTTTCGAAAATTTTGACATTTTTGGGAAACCCCAAGACTATAGCCTTGAAAAACTCGATTCTGAAATTTTGTACTTAGACCGGATATTTTGCATTATAAAATACCGGACACAGCCTCAGGATAGTATTATCGCAGTTTTTTAAATTTCGAGAATTTTGACATTTTTTGAAAAAACACCAAGCCTATACACTTGGAAAACTCGATTCTGTAATTTCGGATTTAGACCGGATTTTTTGCATTATAAATCCCGGAGACACCCTCTAGATAGTATTTTTGCAGTTTTTGAAATTTCTTAAATTTTCATATTTTTTGGAATAAAACCAAGGCTATCGCCTTGGAAAACTCGATTCTGAAATTTTGGATTGAGCCGGATTTTTTGCATTATAAATCCCGGACACACCCTCTAGATAGTATTTTTGCAGTTCTTGAAATTTCGAAAGAACACCAAGACTATAGCCTTGAAAAACTCGTTTCTGAAATTTTGGATTTTGACCGGATTTTTTGCATGATAAATCCAGGACACAGCCTCTATATAGTATTTTTGCAGTTTTAGAAATTTAGAAAATTTTGACAATTTTAGAAAAACACCAAGACTATAACCTTGGAAAACTCAATTTTGAAATTTTGGATTTAGACTGGATTTTTTGCATTAGAAATCCCGGACGCACCCTCTAGATGTTACTTTTGCTGTTTTTGAAATTTCGAAAATTTAGACACTTTTTAGAAAAACGCCAAGAAAAAGACTTGGAAAACTCAATTTTGAAATTTTGGATTTAGACCGGATTTTTTGCATTATAAATCCCGACACCCCCTCTAGA